>VDFB02264672.1:236423-259651 GCA_007258455.2 Sequoia sempervirens
CGTGAGGCCCTTGAATGCTAGATGTGTGAGACTGTGCTGGAGCAATGTCTCTCGGTGGCGAATCCAAGTCGATGAGGACTTGTGTCCGCTGTGATACTGGTGATATTGGTGGCTCTGCTTCCATAACAGGCACCGTTTCTGCTGCTGCTTCTATTGTTGTTGCTTCTGCCATTGGCTCAGCCACTGGTTCTTCAACAATTACTGTTGTTGGTTCTTCCGTGATAACTTCTGCTAAATCAGGGGTAGCAGTCTCTACTCTTTGTTCTGGGGCAGCAATACCCGTGATTATTTCAAGACTATGTGTGGCTTTCTCCAGTGGTGTCCTCTGTGTTCTAGGCTTTGTAGGCTTTGACATCCTCATCCCTCGGGGAGGATTGCACCATTGCTTCTGCCTAGGTTTCCTTTTTGAAGTGGAAGGTGGTGTAGACAGAACCTGTGGCGGCTCTGTTCTGTGAGGTATCACCTTCCTTGATTTCTTGCTGTCGAAATAGAGTTGGCTATTTCTAACCACTCTACTCGTTCTTTCTTCTATAGACGTGTTTTCTTTGGCATACCAATCCACTCTCGGGAGCGGTTGGGAGTCAACTGAATTTGTGAAGAATGAGGGGAGAGTGACTTCCCCTTCATCATCGGACAGGCCCTCAATGTCTGCTGACATGAAATCAGCAATTTGTGGGAGTCTGAATCTGCTATAGTTCCTTCTTCGCACTTCATACTCGTCTTTACAATTTACCCAATAATCTTCCATAGAAGACTTATGTGACGAGTGTTGCTCGAGGTGTGTTGCATAGAGTCCTCTGGGATCATAGGATCTCCTATCAATGAGATACTTGAGGTTAAACCTCACTGTCTCCTGACTCATCATCTTAGCATCTGCCGCGAATCCACATCTATATAGTCCCATTTCAACGGGAAAGTTAACAGCTGTCTTCCTCTTCAAGCGCAAGTAGACATGAACCTCGGACAACTGTCTCAGGAATTCCATGAAGACTACCCTATCTGAAGGGTATCTTGGCAGCATGGCGGGGTGGCCAATGTAGCCATACACGCATATGTAGGAGAACATAGGAAATTGGATGAACCAATCTGCCCAATCCGCCATTGCCTCTCTGGCTGTTTGTGAAATACGCACGTGCATCTCATGGTTAAGCTCACATACTGTGTGCATAGTGAAGAGATCACTTGTTTTCTTGAAGTGTCTTTCCGCTTAAGTAAACTCAAGACGTGTGAAATGTTCGTGAACCTTCTACACACCCAAGGTTCCCACATTGTTCAATAACCTGCTATCAAGTATACCAGGTAAGAGCACATGTGGAACCTATGAGCTTCCAGATACCCAGTGATTTGTCGGTGGAGAGTGTCACTAATCAAAGTGGCCCAGTCATAATATTCCCTCTTGCCAATGATTTTAGCAATGATATAGTACATCCATGGCTGGAATTGACGACCATCTTCTTCTCCAGTGATTCTATTGAGTAGAGTGATTAACACTGCGTACTCATCTTTACATTCTCCTCGTCCCAACGACTTAGGCAAGCTTGCCTTTGTCACTTTTAACCATTTTTCAGCCATTACCTTTTGACATTTGTCCTTAGCTGTCTCAAATGCCTTCTCACATTCTGTCACTGATATGACTTTGCTGTTAGGATATGATGGAATATCAAAACACCTTTCGATATCCCGAGGCTTTAGACTACAAACAGTTCTTCCATCCGCTGCTCTGATTTCTCTGGTGGTAGGATTGTAATGCTTGATACAAGCGATTACAAGCTCTACGCTTTGTAGTGTGATGGGAATTGATGCGCGCCCGCGAAGAATCTCTGTGGGATTCTTCAATATTCTGCAATGTGATTTGATTCATGCCTTCTAGCTGCTCCAAATCAACCACTGGATTTACTTGATGTAAATTTGTGTCAACTGTTTTCAAGTAATCATGTAATAAGACCGTCTTGGTCTCGTATTGTACCTGGGAGTACTACATCTTGAAAAACTTAAAGATTGACTGTAAGCTTGACCTTGTTCAGATGATTTTCGGAAACCCTTAAAAATAGTGCCTTGCCAAGAATTATTTTTCCCGAAAAAATCTGGCACATGGGTTTTGTTCGTGCATCAATGCTGAACAAACCCAGTTCCTCAGAATTTGGATTCTGAAACTTTTTCGGAAAAACCCAAAAAATAGGGGCAGCAAGTTTGCTGATTTTGGAGAATTTGTCGAGATGGGTTTCTCTGGAAAATAATGTTGAATCTACCCAGTTGATCTGATATGATGTAGCCTGTTGCTTTTTCTGTCAAATGCAAGAAAACCTAAGACCATAAGAGAGGAAGTAGACAGAAGATGGATTGGAAGTTTTATCTGATTCCCTGAAAAAAAAATCTATCTCTGGGTCCAATCCTCAAAATAGCAATCCTCTTCTGCTTCAGATCTGCAAGAAAAATTGAAGAACGGATGAAAACCTTGTTCAGATCTATCAATGGCGTCCTTGAGAGCTTGTGGCTGTTCTTGATCTTTTATCTTGCAATGAAATAATGAAATGGGACGCCTTCACCTTGAATATATATGTTTAAGCCTTAGATCCACAAGTTTGGGGACCTAACTCAAGCTCAAAAAGTGATTTTGGCTTGATCTAAAGTTAAAAAGGTGATTTCCACTAATCGTGGAGTGTTTTAGCCAACTTTAACTCAAAAGCTCTTGACTTTAGTCAACAAATTGACCCTTGACTTCTTTTAGGCATCCCTTTTGGTTTCTTGCAAGCTTTTAAATATTTTCTCTCCTGAAAGCCCTCTGTTTGATCTTGAATCTAACGTTATCTGTTGATCCTGAGATGTTGCGGACACATTCACTGCGGAGATGGATCCAAACTGAAAAGAAGTGCCTGGGAGATATGATGATGAAACGCTGAGTTTAGGGCTTCAAAAGAATGGGCGCCTTTTCCAAGAAAAGGCTCTTTTGATAATGCCTTGGTGAATTTTCAAACTTCGTTCTTCAGCATTTTGAAATGACCTCTCGTGCTTTGATCTGGATTTCTCGTTGATCGGAGAGTCAGATGATTTTGCTTGATGTCTCATCAGGTACCCAGCTCTGTTCTACCAAAAATGACTGACTTCAAAAAACCTAGATCTCAATTTAGGGTTCCTTTATTCAAGGGCGCCCCTCCTTGAAAAGGGCGCTTTTGTCTTTTGGCCTGATCATCTTCATCTGAAAAGTTGCCTACTTTGATTTGGATTATCCGTTGAATGCTCTGTCAGATGTTGGTGCTTGCAGTTGCGTTTCCGAGATCTACTTGGGCTGGGAAGATTATCCTGGGAAGCCTTTTGTCATTTATCAGCATCTAGAGGTCAAAAAGGAAGGGCGCCTTTCTTTTGGAAAGGCTCTTTTTTCTTAGAACTTCGTCGTTAACTGTGGTTTCCTGATATTTCCTCAACTGCCTCTTTTTGCTTCGTCAGCAGCTGCTTGTGATCTATTATTCAGATGATTTATCTGTTTGTTTCATTGTCGCACCAGCAGGCAAATGTCAAGAATGAATGCCTTGGATGATCTGGGTGACTTCATTTGACCTTAAAAGATCATGGGTGCCCCTGCTTGAAAAAGGCTCTTTTCAACATGTGAACAATCTCTCCTTCGTAACATTTCCAGAGTTAGTCAAATTTTGACCTTTTTCACTTTCAGGAATCTCCTTCATCAAACAGCATCATTTTGGACCTTTTCCGCCATGGTTGTGTTGTTGAAACTTTTGAAGCTTAGCTTTCAGCACCTGGTACTGGTCAATATGCCATTAATGGCTGCGGAGCTCCTAACTTTGTTCCTGAAAAATAGAAATAGACCCACCAGAGTAAAACATGTCTTTTGATGATTCTGACTTGACCAATGTGATCGTGAAGCCTTTTAATCCTATCAAAATCATTTTCAATCATTTAGGAAGGTCCTATTTTTGGGGTTTCCACGAAAATAGGAAAAACCCTAATTTTCAAATTTTCAAATTTTGCACGTGTTCCTTGACAGAAACCCACCAAGATTCTATGATTGGTTTGACCTAAAACTGACTTAACATGGCATTTTAACAAGATTTAGCTCAATTTATACAGAATGCCAAAAAATTAATTTTGGGTACAACATGTTTGATAGCTTAGCATAGTTTGGATGAGAAGGAAAGTTTTCCTTTTGAAAGCTTTTGTAAGAGATTGTTGTGTAAAACTTTCATAATAGAAGATCTTTTCATTGATGGTGAAATTCGTCTTTGTTATGGATAGCTAGCAAGGTTTCTTCATCCCTTCAATTCCAAGTAGCGTAAAGTAGCATAAAATAGTTTAAGAATAGCGTTTCCATTTCATGCAAGTAGATATTAGTTGTGGGTTTGTGGCATTGATCAAGGCAACTTTGTTTTATTCCATACCACTAGCGGTTTGCTGACGGCAAGTTTGCCTTGCGTGGTCTACTAGAGCATTTCATAAACTTAACTTCAGTTGTAGCTCATGCCTTGGTATGCATTGTTTTGACGGTATCTTGATGATGGGTTGTAACTTGAAAATTTCTTATTATCCCCTTGAAGATTGCACCAACTTTGTGTAAGATGTCAAGCGTGAGGTGGAGCAGAGTTCGGTTGAAGCTGTTAAGATTGATCCCACGTCCCGCATTAGAGTAGAATCTAGAACCTTCTTACCCTTACACTCATTTCAATTATGTTCATCTTTGGTTAGTTTTAGGAAAGCGTACTTATTGTTAAATCATTCGCATTATATAAATCCCTTCCAATCATCCATCTACTGTTAACTGCAAGTATTCTAAACAATTGTGTAAGTCCCCTCGTAAAAACAGCAATTCACAACCAACCAATTGAGGGTATTCCAAAGCATTTTGGAACCTTGGAGTTGAACGTGCGATCTATCTCGCAATCTTAGCGCACGGAATACTTTGATCAAGAGAGAATGGAGTAGCCTTCGGACAACTTTGTTCTGCTGATTGGTGCAGTCACAAAAATCACATCAACAGTAAGGAGATAGCATGAAGTTTTAAGAGGCCGGCCCTACATTTGAGGGACATGGCAAAGACTCTTGCAAGTCCGCCCAGCCATGGCAAGCCATTGAAAAAGTCCGCCATGCCTCAGAGAAAGATGGCAAAGACCCTCCAAAGTCCGCCCAGCCTTGGCAAGGCACTTGGGAAGTCCGCCTAAGCATGAGAAGGGGGAAAATTGAAAATTTTTGCTAAGTGTTTGATGCCTTGGAAGAAAAATCCGAAATTTGGCTAAGTCTGAATGCCTAGAGAAGAAAAAGTCGAAATTTGGCTGAGTGTTTTAATGCTTTGGAAGGAGAAAATTGCGAATTTTGGCTAGCATGAGAAGAAAGCCAAGTGTCAAGGAAGATGAAAAGTCTGCCATGCCTTGATGAAAATGGAATAAAGTTGGTGAAGTCTGCTTGGAGAGTTGGCAAAACATTTTTTTTGAAATGGAAAGAAATCTTCCAAGTCCGCCCTACCTTGTGCCTAGCATATGGAAAGAAAAGTTGGAAGTCCGCTTGGAAGTGGAAAGGGAAGAGTAAAGTCCGCCCCAAAGCTTGGAAGGAAAATGGCAAGCTTAGTGGAAAGTTCGACCTATCTCTTGGCAAGAAATCTTCTAAGATAAATGGAAAGAAGTTCTCAAAGTCTGCCATCAAAAGGAAGAAAGTGTAAAGTCCGCCATAGGGAGACAATGAATGGAAGGATCATCCTTAAGTCAGCTCAAGGAATGGATTGCAAACACATATGAAAGTCCGCCCATGCTTGATGAGGAATGGCAAGACAAAGCTGAAGTTTGCCCTAGCATCAAGGAGACAATGTCAGACACATCACAAAGTCCGCCATGCACTTGTCCTAGACTTGATGAAGTCCACCCAGCCAAGGAAACTCAAAAAATTGGCTAAGTAAAAGAAATTCAAAAAATTTGGAAAGGCACCAGTGAAGTTCGACCTTGCTCAATGGATGGGCGGCACAAGAAAGTCTGACTTTTCCCAAGCACAGCATGTCCAAACCTGTACAAAGTCCGACTTTGCTTGGAGAAGGCATGTCCGGACATCCATAAGATCCGCCAAGTACAATGGAAAACATGAGAGAAAGTCCGACTTAGGTCAAGATAGAAGCAGTTTCCAAGCTCAAGTAAAGTCAGCCCAATGAGAAAAACTCAGAAAAATGACAGTGTTGGTACCTTGAGGAGGGAAATTCAGAAAATTGGCTAAGTATTGGAAAGAAAACAAGAGGAATGAAGAGGAAAAGAAAGAGGAAGTGAATAAAATCCTTGTCCAAGGATGGAATTTGTCCTACATAGCACAAGCCAAATTCAAAATTGAAAACAAATCCACAAGCAAAGTTCATCCAAAACCTTGGCTAAATGGGTGCTACAAAATAGCCAAAATTTGGCTAAGTATGAGAAATACATCACAGAGAAAATTCCAATTTCCTCCATTGTGGCGAAAGCACAGAGGCATTCTTCTCCAAATTCTAGGCACTTGAAAGAAGCAATCAGGACAACTTCTTGAGGGATTTCATCTCCTGAAGAATTAAAAAACAAGCTTCCAATCAGAATCAGATGGTGACAAGAAGAGTGTTCCAAACACATCTCCATACTTAGACAATTTTTCGACACAAATTGGAGAATTCAGAGAGGAAATCCCAAGGAATAACATCAACCCAATTCAAGCAGGAGGAATTTCAAAGCAACCAACTTCAAGTCCAAACACCTGCTCCAAGGGGAGACTTCCAGACCTCAAAGATTCCAGTACAGGCAAGAAGAAGAAATCAAAGTCTCAAAAGGAATCCAAGATCAAAGCTAGGAAGGAACAAGCACAAAGGACAGAGTCATGGGCAAGGAAAATATTCTAAGGCAAGCGCGTGGAAGAGAAAAGAAGCGACCAAGGAAGGCATCCAGCACACTGAGGTGGCGCCTCGTCATCTTCCAACCAATCAAATTGTTCCAAATCAACATGCAACAACTTTCTATTTTATTGTTGATTTATATTTAGCAAAAAGGACAAGTGTCCTTGAATGTAATTTTCTCATTGGTCGAAAGTGACAAATCCTAATTAGGGTTTTATTTTGTAGTCTCGGTTGTTGATCCAAAATCAACCTTGGCCACTGAATTGTAATTGGGGAGCCTATAAATTGAGCTCGCCCCTCATTTGTAAAGTGTGGAGACAGTGTATGAAATTGTTGCATTGAGACTATTTCCGACAATAAAAGCTCTTATGCATGATTTGCTTTGAATCACTTATATTGTCAAGTAGTAAGCAAGGTTGCATAACTTCTTCTACCATAGATTAGAATTAGAATTAAATTAAGTAGAATTTGTTTTGAATATTGGTTAAGTGAATGCGAGATTGATCGTATAGACTCAATGGTGAAATATTGCTCATACTTTCTTCAAATGGATGATTTGCATTCGATGCGTAAAGTTAGCCTGAGCTTGTAATTGTGGAAGCTTAACTTCGGTCTCATTCAAGGCTTGAAAATTATAATCACACCCCTTGAAGATTGCACCCACTTTGCGTAGTTGTCCCAGGGAGGTGAAACAAAGCGTGGCTATCCCTTTCACCGAATCTTTATTGTCTCTTAAATTCCTAGGAATATAATAGATCCTCTAAACTCTTATCCTTTTGCTTTTTTTTAAGATCCAAATTGAAAGTCCTAACCGAAGAGGCATTTAATGTCAAATCTGTGTAAGTCCTGAACTTGTGAAGAAATAGCCTAGCGTAAGTCCCTTTGTGTATTACCAACATATCACAACGCCCATTGAGCTTATCCACATGTCATGACCTGACGAAAGAAACCTTGGAATCGCCATATGATCTTCTCGCAATCTTAGCATACGCGGTGGTTTTTCAAGAGAGGATAGAGTGTCTTTGGACATTTTATTCTGTGTGTTCGGTGGATGATAAAACGTACACCAACAGACATCAGCCGCCTTATTTAGCTATCAAACAAAAACAAAACAAATAATATTTGGCTTTCATCAGGCCCTTAAAACAGCATTCTTAGACTCTTTTGGTGATCGTTTATGATTCAAATATTACAGAAACATAGGGACGATAATTATTAAGAGATGATGATTAATCTTTTAGTGATATGCATAAAAGGCATATGTAAAAGGACACGCCTCCTCACTGCCTTCGAATAGATATAAGAGGAAGATCGGGGGGAATAGAATTACGGAGGAAAAAGAAAGGGAGAGATTAATTCGAAAAAAGTCTACAAAAGGAATCCAGATGGCAAAACCAGGTGACACTCTCACTTAGCCTTAACACATGGACGTCTGAATTTAGAATCATTAAATCAGTGGGAGTTCTATATTGTGTAAGAGCCGGATAATATATGCATTCACACTTCCGTACTGCGATTTGCTCTGATCATTGGATCTGTGTAAACTAAACTATCTTCCTGTTGCAACCGTGGTATTTGAAATGTCTAGAAATGCATACGATCTGATTGCTTATACATCTAGGGTCTTCCCCCTGCATGTTTTAATCTGATCTAATGTTACATCCCAAATTGTGACGTTACAATTTACCATTACTAGATAAGAGTAAATGAGAATTCTGGAAGTGAATTAATGATGCTTGTACCTTGTTTTCAATATGAATGTTGTTTCATTTGATATTATTCTTGGTGAAATACTGCATAAAGGAGAATAGAAGGTTTTTGATTTGTGAAAGATCTAACTTTTGGAAATGTTTTATGTATTCTGCTTCATTTTGAGCATGACTCCCGTTGTCGTGTCATGATGTGCAGGAAAGAGGATCAATCCTCCAGGTAGAGGAGAAATATCACTCGGGGAAGAACTTGGTCGGGTAAGCAGTAACGAGTACCAAATGAGCATACACACACGTCAGTATAGGTTCTAAGAAACCAAGTCAGTTATGATTGGTCTAGATAAGTCATCCTTAGGCTTGGAGTTATGTTTACTTCTTTATGCTTTGAAAAGTGATGATTACTTATTTGTTTGACTTAATGTGCTTTAACCATGATATGGAAAACGTGAATGGATATATGTTAATAGGTCAAGTAAGTATGTATATACATGTCAATACATACGTATGTTTGGCAGATGGATATGCCCATACGTACGTGTCAACATGGTATACATACATTTACGTGTACACTGCGTACAATGATATACATATATATATATATATATATATATATATATATATAACCACGTTACCTATTGCCTGGGAATAATGATGTTAATAGTAAATTGGAATTTACATAAAATCATATTTTTACGAATACATATGTATGTATATTGAAAGTATGCTGACTGGCTCGCAATATACATATCATACAATGAAAACGTATTTGTGTAAATAATTATATATATTTAATAATATAAAAATATATATTTATATTATAGTTTTACTTGAATATATAAATGTATATATTTGAATATATTTAAATATTAATATTTATATACACATATATATTGGAGTAAATAAATCTATAATAAAAATATGTAAATATGTATATTAAATATATATATATATATAAATATATGAATCTTATATTACCTTGAGTAACTTGGGAAATCAATTCATCTATTGATTAGTTAAAGTCTTTATTAAAGACTTTAATTTGAACTATGGAAATAAATTGAATAAATCAATTAAGAAATATCGAACCTTGGCTATTAAAAACGATTTGATTGGGAACCTTAAATCATTTTAAAATGAAACGCCATATCCCGTGAAAACATTTCGAATGGAAAGAAAGTACTTCATAATGTAAAGTCGAAATATAACTTTAAAGGAAAAAAAAACTAAAGAAAGCCTTACCCGTGAAATGGCAGATGAAGGAAAAATGCAGAAAATGGAAAGAAATTCTCAAGCGCGGCTAGAAAGTGGGCGCACACAGCCTGAAACGTGGACGCCTTCTGATAAGGGACTTAGTCTCAGCATTGATATTTACTTATCCCTACCTATTGAAATGCGCATTAACCTGTAGGTGGCATTTTACAGTTTCGAGTTGAATTATTCATGATTCGCTAGCTTGAAGGAAGTCGAATCACCTCCATTTTTAATGACTTAGGGTTTAAGAATCCACCAAGTGACGTTTGACTGAGTATTGAAGCTTGGTTGTCATTTTGCATGCCTGAAATTGTGGAAAACTGTTGCAATTCAGGATTATAAATACTCGCCATTCATCCATCAAAGGATATCTGCGTAATTCATCTTTGATGAATTGAAGAAGTCGTCCTGTTGAGTTTAGAAGCTTCTGCTGTAAGTAATTTATGTTGCATTGCATCATTTTAATCAAAGTGTGAGAATGAGAAATTTGTACCAGCTGCATTTACCAGATTATGCTTAGAATACCTTGTAGAGAGGAAGAGAAATAGTAATTTTCAGAATAGAAGTTTGTTTAGGGAGAGTGCTGAGAGAAGAAGCTTTATATTAAAAGAGGGATAGTCTGCATTCCGCCATCCTCATTTGAGAGCCACTGCCAAAACAGTGCTGGAAGAAGCTCTTAATCACAGCTGTAGCAAGTAATTAATTTCCGAGGAAGAGTTTGAGACTGGTCTGAGAGTGCTGGAAGTCTTTCGTTGGAGGTCTGAGGAGCTGCAAACACAATCAAGTTCATCCTCTAAAGGGAAAGGCATATACCAGGCATGATGTTTCTTCTTTCATGTTCTAGAGCGTATTTCTTGATATATATCTAAAAGAGTAAATACTGAATGTGCATAGTTAGGGAATTGCATTGAGTTCAATACTTCAGTTAAGATAAACAAGAAATGGTTCTATGTTGCACCATGTAAGTAAATTACCTTAAGGAATAGTTATGCATGTTTTCTGGAGTAAAAACCTGTTTGCATTAGTGTGTGTTTTGCATTAAGGTATGAAATATGTATGAACTCCATATGAGGAGTATATACGGTTTCAACGATTAAAGGATTGTGAAAAAGGGATTATATGAGTAAAGAGCTTAAGGGATTAGTTTACTTATCTTACATTTAAGAGAAATAACGGAAAAAGATAAAAGGGAGGGATTTATTTGCATTTTGAATGACTTCTGCATATTGTGTATGATCTCTGTATATGGAGAATACGTAGGTGTACTTATTATCTACTAGGAACGAAATGAAGGCAGAATCAAGTAAAGTCTTTTAGCTTAAGTTATTAGTATAACAGAGGCAAGCTAAGTACTCCTAGGATAAAGATTTCCTAATTAGGAGGGTTGATACAAGACACTTGTAGACTGTCTCATTTCTAGTAGGTTCGTATGATTGTAGGATATCTGGGGTGACGGATTACCCAATGAAGGATAAAACCTACGCGTAGAGTAAGGAAGCCTCAAGTCAAATCGGCCCTGAGTAGTGTATATGATAGATGACCTTCATTCGAAGTACTGAATGAGAATACTTTGGCCAAAGTAGTGAAAGGTACGACATCCACTTAGGTGTGAGATAGTTGAGACTACACTGTCAGTTCATTGTGATCCGAGTACTAGATCGAGATTGTGAAATAGCAAGGTTCTAGTTGTGTAGGACACAACCCGACCCTTCCGTGTTGTAAAAATTTCGATAAATTACATCCTAAAAGTAAGTAAACATGTTATCATGTCATCGCAATAGAATTTTTCTTTTCCTTTATTGATAAAACGTGAACAAATTGTCATGTTAGTTTACAATAAAGATTCTACTTCAATATAAAAACTTCACAATACATGAAACAAGAATACATACCTTATCTATCATAGCTCCAATGAGCTTTAAAACAAATAGTAGTAAGAAGGTCCAGGAGATCGTCCTTTCAAATCTTGGTACATCGGCCGCTTGCTGTGGAGGAGAAACATCACTCGGGCGCTTTTCCGCCAACCACGGACTTATAATGCGGTCCCCCGCACACCTATCGTTAGATAGATGGCCCTCCCTTCGAAGAAGAGATTGGTAGGGCATCCTTTAACGATTACCAACTGAGCATAGTGCTGTGTCCTACACAACTAGAACCTTGCTATTACACAATCTCGAACTAGTACTCGGATCACAATGAACTGACAGTGTAGTCTCAACTAACTCACGTCTACGTGGCAGTCGTACGTTTCACTACTTTGGCCAAAGTATTATCATTCAGTACTTCGAATGAAGGTCATCTATCATAAACACTACTCAGGGCCGATTTGCATTAAGGCTTTCTTACACTATGCGTAGGTTAGTCCTTCCGGGGTAGTGCGTACCCTAGACCTCCTACATCACGCTAAACTACTAGAAATGAAAAGCATAACAAGTAACTCAAAGTCCTCTCCTTTCCTGGAAATCAATGCCTAGGAGTTACACAAGCTTCACTAAGTTAACCTTAATGACTTAAGCTGAAAATTGTTACTTGACTCGATGCTATCATTCCCGTCCTAGTATTTAGTACCTACTTAAACATATACTCTTCATATGGAGTTAATATTAAGCAAACACTTTATAATGTATCTAGGTTTCCAGTGTAGTTTGTACACTAATGCAAGCAATGCATACAAAAGAAAACATACAATACTATTACTTAAATTCCACAGGCCTTATCTTTGATTATGAATTCTAAGTGCAAATCCTAATCTTTGCAAGCATTAAAGAATAGAACAAAATATCACATTCTTATCCTTGTACATTCAGTAAACAGGAATTCAACCCTTGATCAGAAACTCTTCTATAGTATGAACGAATAGAATGCCTATTGAACTTTAGAAGTATATTAGAATGGAATAAGAAGGTGAATAGCTTGCCTGATATTTATAAAAATACTCTTATGCAGATGGTGATTTAGATTGAGTCTGAAGCTCCTTTTTCCTTCAGTCAAAAGATCTCCAGCCTTCTTGTTATTGACGGAGAACTTTCAAACCAGAATGAAGGATAATCTCTATCCTTTAATGTTAAACTCAGAATTGATGACTGGCAGAAATGAATAATGCAATGATACTCTCAGATATGATGAATACTCTCACAGCCGAAATTACTCCCACACACAGTAAAATACTCAGAAAAGAAATGTTCTCCAGATGAATTCGCACACAAAAGCTCAACTCAGAATTTAGCAAAAGGCGTGATTTGAAGAATGAAGTAACGTCCTTTATATAGGGTCCCTGCTCAACTAATTTGCTATTAAGAAGGTAAGAAAAATGCCAGACATCTACAGAATATTTCAAACTTGCAAAGTGGTGAATTAAGGAGGTGATTCAACCTTCTAAGATGACAGCAATTTGCAGAATAAATCAACTCATATGGCGGATTTTGACAGCTCGAGACGTTCTCCCGATTTTAGGTTAATTTGATATAAATGATTTGAAAAATTCGTTTCAAATGATAGGTCGAGCCTGCAACAATCCACGTTGCCATTTCAAACGCCTTAAGAATAGTTTTAGGCCATTATTTATTGACCTATTCTCTGCCCGCGCGCTTCAGACGCGTTTTTCTCAGGCGCGCGTAATTTCTCACGCGATTTATGAACTCAGTAGAAGAAAACGTATTTTCTTCTTTTCAAATGTTAATAAAATCACAAATGAAATATTTGTCATTGTTTTATAAGGAGGGCGATTCAATAAACTTTAATATTTTCATTCGAAATGTTTTCACGGGATATGGCGTTTCATTTTAAAATAATTTAAGGCTTCCCAATTAAATTGCCTTTAACAGCCAAGGTTCGATATTTCATATTGAGATTAATATTTTCTCCATAGTCAGATATCGAAATATTTCTCCATTGATTAAGGATTCAAATCCTTTGCGTTCTATTTTTATTCTCTCAAATATTTATATGTGTCATTTAAATTTTATACATTTCACATTTTAATATCACACATTTATATATTTATTATATATGTATTTCAATTAAGTGTAATATTTTTTAAATATATAAATATATATAGTTTCCGACATTACATCGTGATATTTATATATATTTACATATATGTAAATATTACCTTAATATTAATACATATATTTTAAATATATAAATATATAATATATTTACATAGGTATTTATGTATTTATGTCAATATCCATAAATATTATCACATCCTTAATATATACATTTATACATAAATATATATGTAAATTTGCTAGGCAATAATATTAAATATTATTTTCACCACAGATATCAAGCGGACTGTGTACATATATATATACCTGTGTATACGTATGTATGCGTACATACATGTCGACACATGTGTATGAGCATATCCGTCTGTTTAACGTACACATGTATTGATATGTCTGTACATATAAATACGTGTTCACAATGTATAGATGTATGTGCGTTCCCAAGCAATCACAACTTTCACATCATTCATACTTGGGTCATGGTATAGCTAGTCTGACGTTTAAACAATCACATCTCTTAAACATAAAGAAGTGAATTCAGAACCTTAAGGTCAATTAGACAAGTCTATGGATGACTTACCGTTATCTCGACAAACAGACTTGGCTTACTCAATCTATAGTTTGTGTGTGTATGCTCAATTTGGTAATTGTTACTGTTTACCCGACCAAGTTCTTCCCCGAATGATGTCTCTCCTCTGTCCGGAGGAACAATCTTCATACCTGCGTACCATGACATGACATCGGCAATCATATCCTCATAAAAAGGTAAAAACATCTCACAAGTTAGAATAACATTATTCTATAATTCTATGCAACATTCATTCAAAATTACATCAATTGAAGTAACAATCAAATGAAACTATCATTTAAATAGAATGCCATTATTGATAATAAAAACATCATTGTTTTATTCACTATAAAGATTCAAACATTACAATCAATTGCCCTATGCAATAGTAGCTAAAAATCGGGATGTAACATACTAGATCGAGATTGTGAAATAGCAAGGTTCTTGTTGTGTAGGACACAGCACTATGCTCAGTTGGTAATCGTTAAAGGATACCCTACCAATCTCTTCTTCGAAGGGAGGGCTGTTCATTGCAAAATGGTCGTGCGGGGGACCGCATTATAAAGTCCGTGGTTGGCGGAAAAGCGCCCGAGTGATGTTTCTCCTCCACAGCAAGCGGCCGATGTACCAAGATTTGAAAGGAAGGACTCTTGGACCTTCTTACTTCTATTTGTGCAAAAGCTTACGAGCTATGTATGTAATTGTATTACTTTTGAACTCTGATTTATATTTGCAATGGAAATGGAATTCGTGTGGAAACGTATTGTAACTTGTACGTATTTATCAATAAAGAAAGGAAAAATTTTATTGTATCATCTTTGTTACTTGTTACCTTTACATGTATAAGGTGAGAATTGGAAAATTTTAATTTACGCAGAATTGGGTCGTTACATCTAAGTTCAAACTCAAACATATAGGCATCATTTATAGTTATCGTATGGCAGCCATCTGAAATGCAAGGATATTTAGATAGATACAAACTGATTAATTCTAAGTCTAATTAATAAATCTGCCTGATTGCCTTCAGTAATTTTTCTATCTATTTATTGTCAGTTCCTCACCTGTACTTGCATTTCAACGCGTGTCATTTGATTAACAGCATGAAGGGATTGCATTAAGGCTAATAATATGCATGTGTGTGAACGGTAAAAGCATTCATCTTATTAACTGAAAAAGAGGTTACAAAATATATAGAAGGTAAACTACGATAGACATTTAAGATGTCTAACCACTCTACCTAACAACTCTACCTACTAACTACTGTAGAAACTACAGTAGATAATTGACCACTAAATAAAAGAAGAATATAATATTCTAACACCCTCCCTTAATGGTCAATCCGTCAACAACACCAAGTTGCCCCCTGAATTTGACAAACTTATCCAGGCTCAGAGACTTGGTGAGAATATCTGCAGTCTGATCCGTTGTCGGAACATACTGCAGCTAAACTAATCCGTCTTCTACCAGCTTGCGGATGTAGTGACAATGAAGCTCGACATACTTGGTACGTTCATGGAAGACTAGACTTTTGGCCAGTTTGAGCACCCCTTGATTATCAGCGTATAGGGGAGAAGGTCCTGCTTGTGACATTTGCATGTCAGAAAGCCTCCTGCGGAGCCAAACTACCTCACATGCTGCCTTAACTGTTCCTCAATATTCTACTTCAGTCGAGGAAAGAGCCACTACCTGTTGCTTCTTGCTGGTCCATGTTATAGCACTTGTACCCAAACTGAATACATACCCAGAAGTGGATTTTTTGTCATCAACTGAACCTGCCCAATCGGAGTCTGTATAACCAATTGTAATGTCCCCTTCTCGAGCATGATCTTTCCAGTTGACCGTTAGCCTATTCCGGAGACCCATAGGCTACTCGGAAGGTGAAATTAGGGTTTCATGTTTTGAAGGATGCTCTTGCTCGAGGTTGGTTGATTTAATGGCAAATTCTTTCTGGGTTTTTAGAGAGCTTCGCAGTGGTATGTTTTTATTGGCATTCTGAGCATCTTCAGGAATTTACTATTTTTAGTAAATTCTATTTCTGGCAGTGGTACTGTTGGTTTCGGCATGGTTGGCTCTCTACTTCAGACTGATCAGTTGGCTTACTCATTTTTGGCTTCAGGGCACAATTGGAGAGATAAGTTCGAATTATTTTAATTAAGTCATGTTTTAATGTTATATTTTAACATTGACCCCCCTTGGCCTAGCTACTTCACTTTAAGTTGTTTTAAAAGATGTTCTTTATGGGTGGGCGCTTCATTGAAAGAAATTAATTATATTTCTTATAAAGAAAACTTTAATCCAAGCATAAATTGGACGCCAACTTCAAGGAGGAGATAAAGTGTTATTAAAAAGTCAAAGTTTTGCTTGGAAAAGTGGGACGCCACCTATTGGAGGATTAGGGTTTGGTTCAAAAAAGAAGATTAGGGTTTCGAAAAGGGTCGTCTGGAAATTATAAAAGGAAGCCATTGGTTCTCATTTGGATTATCTTTTGTCTACAGGAATGTTATGTTGCCGGATTGGCTGTGGGATTGCTTCGAGGAATGTAAGCCTCCTAGCTTGGCATTGCTTCTCGCTTGAAAGATAGCGACTAGTGGTGAGATAGTGTAGTTTGAGTGATTTGTAGTGGGATTTCTGCATTGTAGTCATTGTGTGGTTTTGTAATTCAGTTTTATGCATATTAGTGAGATTCTGGAAGTGCATATTCATTACAGTAGATTGTTATTTTTATTCATAAGTCAAAAAATACAAAAAGAATCATTCTGAGCGTTGTCTAGATCTCTTTGTCTGTGAGGGGCGACCCTTTTCTTTAAGTTTCATATTTTTTAGTGAAGCATTGAATTTTTAAAGTCAAATCGCCCCTCTTGTTGGGCCGTACCATCTGGGTTTGTCTTGGAATTCATGCATAAAATAAATAGGAACTTTGGGGTCAGTTTTGTGTTCCAATCTTGGGCGCCATCATCTTAGGATTATATTGCATTTTGTCTCATGAAGTTTGAGTGAGTTTGGAGTGAGTTGTGAGTAAAATTGTGAATTTCAAGGCTGCTGTTCATGCATGTGAAAAACAAGACTGTCATAAATCAGATTGTCAAGTTGGTCTTTATAGTGGAGTTTCTAATCTAATCTTTATTATTCAGTGAAGGAAATTCAATATATTGTTGCAGCTCTATTCAACTCTTGATTCACATTCACAGCAAGGCATTCTCTATCATGTTGTAAGCTGAACAGTAGTACTGTCAGCATCTCTCTAATCTTGCTATCATGTTGTGTAATTTTTAAAATTGCATTGTAATTCTTTATATCTCCGTCATATGGTAGCTCCCATTCCATCCTGGTTTGGAAAGCACATTCTTGACGTCGAGTACTTCAGCATTCTTGCTTATTTCCCTTAATTGCATTGTAATTCTTAGCACCTCCATCATATGGTAGCTCCCATTCCATCTCGGGTTGGAAAGCACATTCTTGACGTCGAGTATTTTCAGTTTATTAGTTGGTAGGGATCCTCTGACCATATGCTCGTCGTTCTCCGGCGCATTCTTGGTTAGAGTTCTTGTATAAGCATTTCAATTAAGACCCTCTGACCATATGCTCGCCATCATCGGCGCCATTCTTGGTTAGAGTTCCTTCTAGCTCTGTTTCTACATTCAGATCCTCTGACCAATGCTCACACCTTGCCCTCATCGGGATCCTGGTGTACATTCTGGTTAGAGTTGCTTCAGTATCGTTTTGGTTTAGAGCTAACCCTAACGACTGTGTATTGCTCTGCTTATTGCAATTGAAAATTTGAAAAAATTGGCTCGGTATATTTCAGTGGTATCAAAGCCACGTATCCTGCCATCCTGTGAAACAAATCGTCTATGAGTGACAGAGAAAAGAGATACATAGCAAGGGAAGACAAGAAGGCTGCAAATCAGTTTCAGCTTTATCAGGCTCCTGAGGGTCAGATAGCTTCAGAGGTCTTGAGGGCTCATTGAGAGTCTTCTCAGGAAACAGCTATGGTAGAAGGTGAGAGGTCAGTCGGGGGTAACGAGAGGTTTACCAGCAACAGAGATGATAGTGGAAAGGGAAGAGAGAGATCGATAAGTCCAGGGAATAGATTTGAAAGGAAGATGGATGCCTTAATAGATATGGTATCTCTCATGATGGGGAAAGTAGGCCAGAACACAACTCCACAGAACAACCCAGGACATAGAGGAGAGCACAGTGCCTCCAACCAGCATGATGGGCATGCTGCTCAGCTCGCTTCAAACAACACATACATTTCCTCTAGGCCATTCAAACCCACCTTCTTGGCACCAGTAAACACTCAACCAAATCCTGAAGAGAATGCTTCATTCGTGGAACAGTTGAGGCTTGGCCGTGCGGAGTATGATTCTCTCCCTGATGAAATCAAGATGGATATGTCCTGTAATGATTTTATGGATCATAAAAGAAAGAATAAAGGACAAGGGAGACATTATGAGCAAAGAAGAACAACAGTTCAAGGGGATTTGTATCAAGCTGTCAACAAGGTTATACTTCCACACTATGACGGGAGTGATAACAGTTAAGCTCGAGCTTGGATACAGAAGCTAGATAACTATCTAGCTCTTAGACCCATGGCAAAAGAGGAGGCGATTAAGTTCGCTACACTGCACCTAGATGGGGTGGCACATGAATGGTGGTACCATGGCCTAGTCACCTTGGGTCATTGGTCTATCACCACCTATGATGAGTTCACCACTAGACTCATAGAAAGATTTGAGAAGAAAGATCCAGAAGTGCATTTCAAGGAGTTGGCACAGTTGAAGCAGTATGGCACAGTTGATGCCTACATAGCTGAGTTTCAGAGACTCTCAGTAATGGTCACTGGAATCACGGATTTGCGGTTGGTGATTCTTTTCAGTGAAGGATTGATGGAACCACTCAAGGGTTGGATAAAAGCTTTTGATCCACCCTCCCTACAGGAGGCAATGAAGAAAGCAAGAAACATGGAGTGGGCTGCTCCTAAGGCAAAGTTTCAATCCAAGCCATCCTTTCACAAAGGGGATAAAGGAAAAAGACATCATCAAATACCTCATTTAAGACCTCAGCATAAGGAGTTCAAACAGCATAATCCTCATGTCACAAGATTGGATCCAGAGACACTGAACGAACTCAGAAGAAAGGGGTTATGTTTCCGGTGTAGAGAAAAATGGTCTTAAGATCATGTTTGCCCAAAGGGAGTCAAATTTCATCAGATTGAGTACTATTCAGCTGGTGAAAGTAATTCTGATTTTTCATACCAGCAGTCTGATTTTGATGATAGTGAAGTGGAAAGAGCTCCAGAAGAGTCCGAAGATGAAAAAGGAAAGTCGAGGTATTTTGGCTCAACTTTTGAGCTTTCAAAGGAATGAATCCTTCAAAGTTCGAGGGATGATTAAGGGGCAGCGAATAGTTGCTTTGATTGACACCGGGGCAACACATAACTTCATTGATGAAGTTGTGGTGGCAAAAAAGGGGCTGCAAACAAAAGAGTTTGAAGGCTTCAAGGTCATGGTTGCTGATGGGTTCCACATCTCATGCACCAAGAAGATCTCAAACATGACTATGCAATTGGGAAACTATGAAGTCAAGGACGACTTCTATGTAGTCAACATTGGAGATACGGATGTCGTTCTAGGCATTCAGTGGCTGCGATCACTTGGAGAGATCTCCCTAAATCTGCAAACCATGGAGCTTAAGTTTCAATCCGATGGGAAGAGGGTTGTACTAAGAGGAATGTCCAATGGGGGCCCTCGGATCGTGTCATTAAAGAGAATGGCAAGGCTGATTCGTCATGATCAGGCTGAATGGGCTGCAGAATGTATGATTCTCCCTGCTAGTCCGGTTGAAACTAAGAGAGACTATCCTCCTGATATTCAGTCTTTACTCACAAAGAAGAGCAAGTTATTTGCTAATTTACCTCCTGGACCACCACCTAAACGGGGTTCAGAGCATATAATAGAGCTCAAGGAAGGAGCTAAACCCGTTATTACTACTTGTTGACGTGGTTTTTGAGACCGCACCAACACAGAATAAAGTCTCCCAACGGACGCTCTATCCTCTCTTGAACAAAGTATTCAGCATGCTAAGATTGCGAGTAAGATCATGCTTTCAACTCCAAGGTTCCTTGAGTGCGAATAGGCTCGGTTTGGCTCGATGTGATATTGCTGGTATGTCAGGGGGACTTACACAATTGTTCGACGGCTAACAACAAACAGTAGACTAAGGGCTTTCGTGTGATTCAAATGATTTGGCAGGTAAGCACAAGTTTCCTAATTCTAACCGGAAATGAACTGAATTTAAAAGGGTGTAGGGCCTAAGAAGTTTATGTTCTATTCTAAATGCAGGATATGTGGAGCTTCATTTCGATAGACTTCAACCGGATTTCACCTAGCCTCCGTCGGACATAGCCTCAGCAAAATCGGTGCAATCTTCAAGGGAAATAGCAAAAGATGTTCCAAATTATGACTTAACATGCATACACCATCACAACGACGCATATAAGCATATAAATCACAACCGAAGTTAAACTCAAGATAATGTCCAGTCGACCACACAAGGCGAACTTATCATCAACAAGCCGCTAGTGGTATGGAATAAAGCGAAGCTATCTCAATAAAACATCACACACCAAAGTATGCTACTTGCATGAATTTAATCTACTTGGATACGAAAGGAAGAAGAAACCTTGCTAGCATTTCATGACAAGACGAATTCCATCATCAATGAAAAGATCTATTATCATAAAATGTGTTACACAACAATTTCCTCAAAAGTTTTCAAAGGGAAAACTTTCTCTCTTCTCCAAATGATGCAAAATGCTCTACAATGCTACACTATCTAGCTCTAATGCTCTCATGTCTACTGATTCTAACGCCTCTACTCTAATGCCTTACAAATGAGGGGGACTCCCCCTTTTATAGCTAGCCAAGTCCCAAAAGACGGCTAGGGTTACAATCAATTAGCTGAACTCGTGCCACTGAACCCTAAATGTGTGCCTAAAAGCCGCCCGCGAGGAGGAGGTAAGGGTAATAAATGCGCCATAATGTCCACCATCATCCTTCTAGAAGATTCCGTTTGTAGACGCGTTCATACTGTTCTCGATCTTCTTTCTTGGCGTTGAGGGTTTTCATCTTCGTCCCTTCGAGTTATACTAAGTCTTAACACTTAGCCATTTTCTTGCAAATTTTCCTCCTTCGAGATTGAAACTCATCTTCATTGTGCTTCCACTTCAAGTCATCGTGCTCTGGCCTCAACACTTCTCCTGCAAAACAAGCAAGGAGAGGGGTATTAGAATATTTCATGATATAAACTTAACTCACTCACCTGATCCTCACGCTCCAACTTTCAAGCGTTCATCGCCAACTTTGCGTTCAAGTTCATGCCTTAGACAAATTTCCATCCTTGAGAAATTCATTTCACCTGCTGGAGCCCGGACAACCTTGAACTATCCTCACGAAGGATTGAAGCAAATTCACCTAGGCGGTTTCTTTCAAATTCATCGTCTGGAGGATCTCACCTTGAAAACCAATTTTTCTTCGTTTTTGCCTTAGAAAATTTTCAAATTTCCCTTAGGAAATACATCAACCTGGTGCCCACTTAAAATCTTCATCCCAAAATTCTCGACAAGCTGTAGAAGACCTTAAAATCAACTCTTCATCGATAATCTTTGATACCCAGAAGAAAATTTTCTCCAGAACGCATCGAACCCATGGGTGCACAACGAACGGGTTCATTCTATTTCTCTGAATTTTGAACCTCAGAAAATTATTCTTTCAACAATTTTGTCCTCGTTCTTCGATCCCCTCTGAGAATTTATTGTTGCTCTGACTTGAAAATATTTTTCAACCTGTGCGACTGGCATTCTCTGACTTCACCTCCGGCAATTCCGTTCACGCTTCAGGAAAATCATCACTTCTCCAGACTTAGGCATTTTTCTAAGGGAGAACATTTTGTGCCTTAGAAAATTTTTGAATCACTTCGAAAATCTTTGCCTGTGAAAATATTATCCTCACTTAGAAAATTTTTCATAGAGGCGCCTGGCACATTTTATCCTCCAACATCTTCACATTTGAAAACCCAACGCCTAGGCAAATTTTTCAACACTTAGAAAATATTTTATTTTCTACCTGAGGCGCCTAGCACACTTCATTCTATTTTCACCACCTTGCATTTTACTTCACATTTGGAAAAATATTTATCACTCATCTTTTATTTCATTTTACCACCCTTGAGGAAAATCACGCCTAGCAAAATTATCTAAGGCCCACCACCTTGGGCGCATTCTAGCCATGAAGGAGGATAACGCCCAAGCTTCGATCGACGTGAAATTTTGATGAGGCGCTCCTCACCACGTGACCTGTTGGCTGGCACTGACGCATGCGCTTGATTTACTATTTTTAGCCAGTTTCCAATTTGACTTACTATAAATAGTAAGTGCTCCGTTTGACCTGAAATTTCACCCGGTGAGATAGCTTTGACGGTCGCTGATGGTTTTATCGGATTTTGAAGATTTTGACTTTTGATGCCTATTTTTAGGCTCCGAAGTTGGAAACCCTAATTCGCTTTGCATGCATCCCAAATGAACTCTGTTTGCCTTCGTTTCTGCGACACTGCGATCAGCTCGTGATTCTGAACTGCTGGGTGGCGGCTGCCAGGACACACCTGCTAAAAATAGCAAGTTCGTTACTGAGTGAGAATCCTCGTTTGCATGTCATACCATCGCGAAGCGCTCGAAAAACCCATCAGGAATCATCCGACATGCAAAAGAAACCCTGACATGCAAACCCTAAAAATAGCCTCGGAAGGCTGAATTCTGAAAGTTGTCATCTCACTTTGCATGTTACATCGTT
>VDFB02264673.1:0-28481 GCA_007258455.2 Sequoia sempervirens
CCTCCTACCCCCTCTCCCTCTGTTAGGTCTCTCTATCTCTCTCTCAATCCTCTCCCTCCTACCCCCTCTCCCTCTGTTAGGTCTCTCTCTCCCTCTCAACCCTCTTCCTCCTACCCCCTCTCCCTCTCTCTCAATCTCTCGCAACCCTTTCCATCCTATGTTGGAAAAATATGTCTCAATCCCACAGGCTGAAACCTCTATTGGAGCCTAGTCGGTGTGACATATTCTATCTCTGGCTGATGAGCAGATTTGTACCCTTATGTTTTGTACAGGTCATTGTGAACTTGCAGAAGTCTTGCCGAACAGCTACACATTGGAGTCTTCGGTGTGACATGTTGTGTTCGGTATGTTCTCTTACTACGTGGAGATCTCTGGCCGACAGGCCATACATATCGTTTATCAGGGAGACCCTTGGCCGAAAGGCTTAGTTCAGGAAGAAGCCTCAGCGATGAAGAAAGGTCTCACCGATGGGGGAAATCTTGGAGTCTTCACAGTGACACAATGACTTCAGTATGAAGTCTCAGCGGCTGATGGAGAGTCTCGCCGATGATGAGGGGTCTTCGGTATAACTCTTGGTGAACAGTGGTCTTGGGGTAACTTGGAGAACTCGGTAAGAACTCTCAACAAAGAGTGGTATGTCTCGTTGATAGCATTTGCTTGGTGTCCTCAGAGTAACATGTGATGGCTCGGTAAGAAGTCTTACCGATGTGTGAAGTCTTGCCGACCATTCGGTGCTCGATGTAACTAAAGGGGTCTCGATGTGAAGTCTTAGCAATGAACAAAAGTCTTGCCGACTACTGATCACTTCGGAGAAAGTCTTTGAACCTTGGTATAATCTCTTGGCGAAAGACGATAGTCTCTCCGATGTAAGTTCTATTGTCTATGTGACTTTTGAACCTTGGTGTGAAGTCCTGACGAAAGCGATGAGTCTTGCCGACTGGTGGATGCACACAGATTATCATGAAGGCTCGGCGTGAGGTCCTGGCAAGAGTGATAGTCTTCCTGAAGGGAAAACTGAAGTCGATGCAACAGGTGAACTCGATATAACCTCTTGTCGATTGTAAGGACTCTTGGCAATATCGAATGCTGACTGTGTTGGCATCGGGGAGACATGTACAGTGTTTCACCTATATGCCAACACAGCTTGACATGGTTATCATAACGCGAGCACGTTATTAACCAGTAGAGATATGTTCATTTAGGATTAAATAACGCGCTCGCGTTATCACTAAAAAGGTAAAAAATCACAGTATACCCGTTATGTCGGCCCACATTTTGCATATTCTCCTAGTTTTGCACGTGCTCCGACAAAAAGTAGCTTTTTGGTGATTGAGTGAAGTGTGCATGCATGATTTTGAGATTCCATCACCTTTTGAATGTTCTTTCCATCACCTTTGCATGAAATAGTAGAGTTTTCTACATTTCAGAGGTATATATTATCAATCTGTTTGAATTATAGTGATAATTGATATACAATTGAAATTTGGAGGGGAACAAGCTTTTGAAGAAGTCAAATTTCTGAGGAGTTTGATGAAGGAAGAAACAAAGGCTGCATAATTGGGTAGAACTCCTCTATTTGAAACTTTTTTTTTTTAGGTATGTGAAATCTTTGTACATTTTCTTTCATTCTATTATGGCTTGCTTTCATTTTTGTTGTTTAGCTTATTCCATGTTGATCAAATTGTTTTTTTGTGATGCAATATCAGATTGCCAAGCCACTCAACAACATCATTTCTTTAGGGAACTTCCTTCCCAAATCAATAAAGAGTAAAAGATCAATTTATACAAACTTTGTTAAATTCATCCAAAACTACTTTTCATTCAACCAAAATCCATTTATTTCATTTCAAGTTATAAGGCTATTAGTAGCCAATTCACCATCTCCATATAGCAAACCATTTTCATAATCAACTTTCAACTTTTTTCTTGTCATAAACAATACAACAATCACTCATCAACTCAACTTACCCCTTCAAGGAAAAAACAATCAAACACCTCTATTCCTTAGACCTGCAATCAAACATCATCCCAGCCATTTAAGATATCTTTGCTCAAATCAACACATCCATCATCATATCTTCACTTAAACACCATTTGTAACAACAACAAGTAGCATTAGTTTAACATTGTCACCAGACCTTTAAGATACTAATTTCATCATGTTTTTGATTGTAATATTCCAATATATCAGTATAGACACTTCCGACTATCTTGTATCATCTAAGAAACGCCGCTATATATTGAAACATATGCCCAAATCATCAATCTTTCACAATCTACCTTCAAAACATTACCAAGCATAGACACAACTGTGGCATCACAAATGAGACTGCTCCCAAGCACTTAACAACATTTCTTTCGTTGTTTCTACATATTCTCTGTTTTTAGCAAACAATGCCAAATATCTCTAGGAGGCTAATATTGCATCTAATCAGGTGATTCCTTTTCTATCATAATGCATTTACACAATCCCAATACAGATTCTCAGGCCTATTTTGATCCTTTTCAACATACTATAAAAGTTTATATTCTTATTTCACAAAACAGAGTAGAACCTGTTGGAAATAGGATGCCATTTAATTGCAAATCCTAAAACATTAATTATTTCATGTATCTCCTAGATTCTTGGAATGTGTTCAACAACACTAAGATTAGGATGAGATTAATATTTGGATGAAATAAATCATGAAATTGACATTTGTATTTATTCCTAATAATAGGAGCATGTGGGTGCACACATGGTAAGGTGAAACTCACCTTGAATCCAGTTAACTATATAGAGTAATAGTTAACACGTCTGAATGCATGTAAAGATCCTAGAAGTTAGGATTTGATGTTTGCATGCTTGAAGTTCGGGCTAAGGTTCATCAGTTCACCACTGTGACGTCACTGTCTACTGGGCCACTAGTCTGGGCTTCAGAATCGCTTTAGTTCGGGCCATTTCACATCTTCTTTAGTTATGCATGCAAGTGCATGTTGCATGCATGTTGGTTATTTTGAGTTGCATGTAGTTAGCTTTAGTTAACTTGTAATGCATGGCTAATAACATTGAGTTGTATGATAGATAACAGGGACTACTTCCAGTTAACAAGGGATGACCATTCTTTGGGAATGGTGTTGAGTAAATGTTTCAGTTAACAATAAAGCACTTGAAGCAAACTTGGGCACCCAAGATGCTTTATTGGAATTAACTCTAATGCATGATAAGATATTTCTGATGGCTTAGTTAATTAGCTTTAATTGTGGGCGCCATCTTTGAGGAATAGCTTTGGAATTATCACCGAAGTGAAGGAGAAGTTGTAGCTTCAGTTTGGGACACCCAAATGCATGATGCACATGCTGTAAGCTTTAGTCTTCACTGAAGAACTCTACTTGAAGGAATATGGCATACCTTTTCAAGGGCTTGTGCTTATGCATTGTAATTATCACCCTTTGGAGATTACAAGGTTGCATATTGTCTATATATCTCATTCAAGTTGAATAGAGTTTTGAGATTGGTTATTGTAGGTGTGAAGAAGATTGGTAAAGACAGAAGAAGCATTCTCAAGCAAGAATTGGAGCTATTGTAATTCAGAGTTTGAATAATAGAATAATTCTTGGTGGAGTTTTTTCCCGAAAGGGTTTCTCCACGGTATATCTTGTGTGATCCTTCTAATATCCTGTCTAGTTCGTCTAAATAATTCTCTCTACATTCTACAACAGTAAAATGGATTAATCAAGATAATCATCCACAAAGAATATATGTAACAAAGAAAAGACTTACTTAGAACATCAATTTTTGAAGTTTTACAGAGTATTAAGCTAAGAAAACACCTCATTTTTTCAACATTTGGTATCAGAGCTGAGGTTGGGTAGAGTATTGGGACGCCTTTCTCTTAAAAGATTTGAGGTTTTTTAGCTTAGTGGGAGCTCTTATTATTTTTGTTATTTGCTGATTTTGGAATTAAGTTTTGTTACAATGAATTCAAGGTTAGAGATTGAAAGGTTCAATGCTTCTAACTATGAAATGTGGAAATTAAAAATGGAAGATCTTCTTGAAGAAAGAGATCAGTGGTTAGCGGTTAATAATGAGACAAAGACACCTACAACTATTTCAGATGAAGATTGGGCTAAGTTAGATAAGAAGGCAAGAGGAACAATAAGGTTATGTCTTGCTGATGCTGTTCTTTTGAATGTTTCAATGGAAACTAGTGCATATAAATTATGTAAAAGAATAGGGGATATTTATCAAACTAAGAGTCTCACCAATAAGTTGTATCTGAAAAGGCAATTATATTCATTGAAAATGAAAGATGGTGATTCAGTTGCACAACATTTGAATGCTTTCAATTTAATTCTCAGTCAGTTAGCATCTATAGATGTAAAGCTAGAGGATGAGGATAAGTGCATTTTATTACTTTGTTCATTACCAAATTCTTGGGAAAATCTAATTGTTGCAATTAGTGGAAATGGTGCAGATCCAAAGATGGACAACATTATTCCTACTCTCCTGTCAGAGGAGATGAGGAGGAAATCTAAGGAGGAACTACATGCCTGTTTGCAAAAGGTAGGCCCATGAAAAGGAGCCTAAGGGAAACAAGGAAGGGAAGGTAAGTCAAGGACTTAAGCAAGGGTAAAAGTAAGTTGAACCGGTGGAAACTAGGACATGTGAAGAAGGATTGTAAGAACAAGAAAAATAGTTTTGATTCTTCTATAGAGGAGTCCTCGGATAATAGTAATGATGCATTGGTTATTTTAGCTAATATTGTTTGTGATAACTCTTTGCTTCATGTTTCAGAGTAATCTTCGAAGAGAGGATGGTAGTCACGATGCCATGTGTGACTCGGTATCACGGTTCAGTGGGAATTGTTCGCAGTGACTTGGATGCATCATTGGTAAGGTTATCTCCATGTGGTTGGAGATATGGTTTCTTGGTTTAGAGTATATTTGTTATGGATGTCATGGTTTACTCTTGATATACATTTAGAGTTTGGAATATTTACATGGTTCTCTTGAGACTAAGATGTATAAGTATTTAATGATGCATGTGATCTCCTAAGAGGAGATGGTTAGATCATGGATGTCATGTTTAGTTCCTGATTCATGATTGGAGTTTTGACAATGATCTTGTGTAGTTCTCTTAAGTTTTGGGTACATTAATCATTTGCTTGATTACTTCATGAAAGTGTTGTTTTGCATTTGGAGTTTGGCATGGATTGGTTGGTTACAGGTCCTCATGGATACTTGGAGAAATAGGTGAGGCTGGAATTCTCTTGTGGTAAGAGACATTTGTTGAAATGGTTACTTGTGAGAAAAGCTTTTTAACAGAAAAGACCGAGGAGTCTACAGCTTGGTTGAATGTGAATTCAATACACTCGGTGGTTTAGCATGCCTCTAAAGAGGTGGTTTGGTTACAGAGGCTTGGGAAAGGTAATGGTTTGGTTGATAATGGGAAGGTATTAATTGAAAAAGCCACACTTTAATTAATGTTACGGATTATCTTATGAAACCATACAGATAAGTTCTCTTGGTTTTAATCATTTGCTTGGAAGCTTCATGATTATGCAGGTTGCATTTGAAGTTAGCATGGATTGATTCGTTGGTGTAAGAAGGCCATTGGCTTTGAGACTTGCACTTGTTTTTATTCCTTGTTTAGAATAATTGCAAATGTATAATGTCAAGGGGAGAATGTTGAAAATAGATGCCATTTAATTGCAACCAAACATTAATTATTTCCATGTATCTCCTAGATTCTTGGAATGTGTTCAACAACACTAAGATTAGGATGAGATTAATATTTGGATGAAATAAATCATGAAATTGACATTTGTATTTATTCCTAAATAATAGGAGCATGTGGGTGCACACATGGTAAGGTGAAACTCACCTTGTGTCCAGTTAACTATACGGAGTATCAGTTAACACTTCTGAATGCATGTAACGATCCTAGAAGCTAGGATTTGATGTTTGCATGTTTGAAGTTCAGTTAAGTTAAGTTCAGATCAGTTCAATCTCAGCCTGCATCGCCCGCCTGGTTAAGGAGTCCAGCTTTTTAGTTCGGGCCTGGGGACCGGCTTTTAGTTCAGCTTAGCTTAGTTCGGGCCTAGCCTGGCCTGGCTATTCTCAAGCATGCAAGTGCATGTTGCATGCATGTTGGTTATTTTGAGTTGTATGTAGTTAGCTTTAGTTAACTTGTAATGCATGGCTAATAACATTGAGTTGTATGACAGATAACAGGGACTACCTCCAGTTAACAAGGGATGACCATTCTTTGGGAATGGTGTTGAGTAAATGTTTCAGTTAACTATAAAGCACTTGAAGCCAACTTAGGTGCCCAAGATGCTTTATTGGAATTAACTCTAATGCATGATAAAGATATTTCTGAAGGCTCAGTTAAGTAGCTTTACTTAAGGGCGCCAACTTTGAGGAAGAGCTTTGGAATTATCACCAAAGTGAAGGAGTAGGTTGTAGCTCTACTAGACACCTAAAATGCATGATGCACATGCTGCTTTTAGTCTTCACCAAGAACTCACTGCTGAATATGGCATACCTTTTCAAGGGCTTGAGATTATGCATTGTAATTATCACCATTTGGAGATTACAAGGTTGCATATTGTCTATATATCTCATTCAAGTTGAATAGAGTTTTGAGATTGGTTATTGCAGGTGTGAAGAAGATTGGTAAAGACAGAAGAAGCATTCTCAAGCAAGAATTGGAGCTATTGTAATTCAGAGTTTGAATAACAGAATAATTCTTGGTGGAGTTTTTTCCCAAAAGGGTTTCTCCACTGATATTCAGATCCTCTAATATCCCTGCCTAGTTCCCAAATACCTCTACATTCTCAGCGAAGAGCAAAATGGATTAATCAAGATAATAATCCACAAAGAATATATGCAACAAAGAAAGACTTACTTAGACAGCAATTTTTGAAGTTTTTACAGAGTATTAAGCTAAGAAAACACTCCTATTTTTCAATGTAACCAACATGCCGCTCAATGTAAAAGCCCTAAATAAATAGGCTTCAAATTATCAAAGCAAGTCATCATAGAACTACCCATAATCCACCAAACTCCGCGAAAATGCCTTTAGGCCATCTGTAGAAACTCACAAATAAACAAGTTTCAAGATGGGAAACACCCATCAATACACAAAATTAATAAACATTTGATTATAGGGTGAAAACACACCAACCATGAGGGTTTCTTTAATGAAACATTTGCAAAACCTCTACTAATCTTCCCAACAATTGAAACATGCTTCATTATGTCTGCAAATTATTTTGAAATCATTTCTAAGCTCCTCTACATGTTGTTTCCTCAAACCCTACTTGAAAACACCATTTTTTTGAATGAGAAAATTCAGAATTTTGTTCATGCAACACTATCCTCACTTCTTATTTATATTACCCCACCATACACATACCTTCACATTGAAAAAGACACTCAAATATGATCCATTCCACTCAATCTACTAGCCCTACATCTGGGTGGAATGGCTAAGAATCACTTTTTAGACTCTCTAAACAATTAAGGAAACCATGCATCGGTAATTCTAGGAAACTAAGTTCAAATTAGATTGATTATTTGAATTTGATGAATTCTAAACTTAAAGAATGAAAGAAGTCTTTTCCTAACAACTAAATCTTAGAACATGCTTGAATCACTATGCAACCCGAAAACAAGAATAGAAAAAGGTTTCCAAAAATAACCTATAGAGGTTTCTATTAATTTACGGGATTTTAAGATGTAGGAAGATCTCCTCTTTTTGAGCTTACAATTCTTTTTAAAGGTTTCTAAATCAGTTGAAATAACCGCCTCTTCATCTTCATCAACACATCCTTTCCCTTCCACAAAAAAGACTCTTCACCTTCCTGCTTTTGTGCAATTTTACATTTTTACAATAATTGACAACTTTTGTTATAAAAATCAACTTTTCAATAATATCACCTAGTGACCTATTTCATGGTGCAAATACATTGAAATTCATCATTTAATGACCTTCACTCATCATATTTACTTGAACATTACAAATTGAACAAATTAGCCTTTTGAAGGAATTTCATGACCTAGGTGCTCCTACACCAGTTTGTCATGTTACAACCTTACATTGTCAATGGACATTTTAAATCACACAATTCGATACACTTTCCTATTACATTTTTAAACCACATCTCTTTGAGGAATTTTGTTAAATTTAACAATTGACTTTCTTTGTGTATGCTTCCAAAGCTATCATTGAGTTATTTTGTCAAACAGTTATACAAACCAGCTTTCATTGACTTTCTTTGTGTATGCTTCCAAAGATTTCATTGAGTTATGCTTCCAAAGCTTTCAATTAGTTAATTTGACAACTTAGCACTTTTTGCACAAGTAAAATTATTCGTCATGCCGAAGAAACGAACTGTTAAAAGGAAAAAACTAACAGATGATCAGCTCCAAGCCATCAAAGATAAAGAGAAAAAACAGATGAGGGAATTTCATGAAAAGTAGAAATTGGGAACGATTGATGAAAACAAGCCAGTTGAAGAGGAACCTCAACTGTCAAAAAGAGAAAAGAAATTGGCAGCACAAAGGGCATGAATGCAAAAGAGTCATGTTAGGGGAGATGCAGATACCATAGTTGGAGACACACCATCTACCACAAGTGAATATGAAGGGACACCATTAAGCACAAGTGAATAAGGAGGGACACCATCTACCACAAGTGAGTATGGTTGGACACCATCCACCACATCTGAAGTTGAGAGTACATCATCACTCTGAGTTGAGGAACAAGGTATGCCATCATCCCCATGTGAACCTCAAGGTATGTCTTCTATTCCACCCTCGATCGAAGGTATAATCTAGCCCACTCCTCAATTAAATATTGATGAAATTACATGCTGAGATGTATGTACCTATGAGAATACCACCTAGGAATTTTGCATAGAAAGCCAAAAAGTTTCTTTGATTAATATTGATGAGGATATTTTGCAGCACATGGAAGGTAAGATTCCAGAACGCACTTGTAGAAGATATGCTGATAAGATTTGGAAAATGTTCTTTGAAAGGCTAAATGAGACTACAAGATGTCAACTATTTGTTCAAATGATGCAAGGTTTAAAGTACAGAAACATCATGAAGACTCTTGGGTTGAGAACATCGAATGCATCAAGTGAAAACACTATTGTGAAGAATCTAATGGATGCTATGATAGTGTGGGTAAGACCTCACACTCAAAGGATAGTAATGTCACTCGACGTGTCATTACATCGATTTTGGTAAGCTATCAAACAAAGAGATCTCACCTCATTAAAAAGACAAATGAACAAATGGGAATTAGTAGAAAAACTTTATCAAACGTCGTTCAAAGGCGGCAAAGAATTGAGGGCACCGATTCAAATGAATTATGGGCATTCTCGGGGAGACAGCCACACAAAGATAAAAAAGTTGTTGAAGCATTGAGAACACTAATTGAATATTATTGGAAGAATAATACAAGGCCATCTCCGAATCAAAGGGATGTCGTAAGAAGGAGAATCGGTAGTTGAAACCGTGAGCCACATCCAAAGCATTTTTTGGATACAACTCAAACCCCAATTTTTTCATAAATTTCAAAATTCTTATCCTCAAATTAGTATTTCTCAAATATTTTTTGAAATGATTAAACCTTTTTATGTCAAGATAAATCACACATGCACTACTTGTTGTTGTAACCATATTACTGAATTCTAACCATTATGATGTTTATCGCTCTATATAAGCCACATTTGCATACTATCAATGTTTTGTGTGATTGTGGCATAGAAGCCCGAACAAAATCTTCAAGCATTTATCAAAAATTTTATGTGAAATAGAGGGATGGCCAAATATTCTAGGACAACATGCTTGATGGTTCATGAAAGTATCATGTGTGGCTTTGCAATGAATAAAAACTAGTAGGATTTCGAAGTATAAAACAATGGCATATGCTACAAAGATGGGTCTAAAGCAAAAGGTGGAGTTGGTTATCAGAAGATTCCAAGCAGTATCACCATGTCCATGTTTCAGGAGAATCTAGTGTATGAGTATGCAAGGCATACCCATAGAGCATGATGGCTGGACACACAATTCAAGCTATGCAAGGACACCTTTCCACTTGGTAGCATAGTATCAGTGGTTGACTTTACAGAGAACTACACTCTATAGCCACAACATGAGGTACAGTCACAATATTACAACTCCACACAGGTTTCGATATTTGTGCACATAGCATTCATACATGTAACTGAAAGTACAGAGGACAAAAGGAAGGTATTGAGGGAGTATCACTTTTATATTAGCGATGATCACACACATTCTCCATATTTCATGCAAGGTTGCTTCCAGATGTTCTACAATCATTTGGCTCAAAGGGGCATATCATATGATCGGCATATAATATGGTCAGATAACTGTGCAACACAGTTCAAGAACGCGCACATGTTCTGCTGGTTGTGCAGGATGCATCTCACTACACATGTTCAACATATGTGGAACTTTTGTGAGGCTGGACATGGAAAGGGAGAGCATGACGATGCAGGAGCATGCATGAAAAGAGCATTAGCATGAGAAGAGTTAAAGTATAAAGATAGTGCACAGTTGATAGATGCAAGGTCAATCGTCGAGTGGTGTAATGGTTCAATGGGTCCAGGTAATGAAGGTACGTCTTCAGTTCATAGATTTTTTTAGTTGATGGATGATACTAACATTGCACCATATGAGGATTGTTGTACACTAACATGATCGAGTGAGTTGCACTCTTTCCTTAGCTCAAATGTAGGTTCATGGAGTATCGATACACGTAAGATGGCATGCTTTTCTTCTTCATGTACAATGCGAGCCTGAAATGATTGTGAGTTAGGGGAGTGGGTTGACAAATGGTTGACAAGTTATCTTAGCCCACTTCACACGTATCACCCTCCGATGGCATTGGAACTAACACAAATAGAATCATTGGTCGAATTTGACCATGTATCGAATCTAGTTCAACTAGGTAATATATCTACTTTCTTAGTATTTGAAATTCCATATTGTTATCTTACTTTGTACTGTATTCATAATGTTGACTAATTTCAAGAGATATGCCGCACATATAAATGCAGGGCATGTTTATGTAGTTATTGCAGATGAAGACAACGAAGAGGGTATAGACTATTACTTGTGTCATTGTGTTGAGGAAAAAAAGAAATTGGAAGCCCCAATTATAGATGGAGAAAACATTGAATACCCTCTGGGGCTTTCGGTTGTTCTTGGGGCGTGAAGGTACCCACATAAGAGTGTTAAAGCAGTGGTGTTTGAGGAATTTGATATTAAAGATTCTTCATTACTCAAACATTATTAAGTGGCATCCAATGTTTGTTTTGAATAATTATGGGGTGGAGCCAACTGAACAAGACCTTGTGGAAGGTGGTGGTGACCATGAGGCAATACTTGACACAATAAAGAGTAGAACAAACCCAGATGGTTCATTGGATTAATTTGTAAGTATATGCACAACGGTTCTTATTAATTTATACTTGTATCCATGTTAGTTTGGTTGATGCCAATTCTATCATCTTATTTTACTTTGTGTGTCTATGTAACCGGAAAAATTGATTGGTGTCCCCTTGCATAAAATGCAGTTATGAGCTATCAAGATAATCTCAGCTTGAAAAGCAATCTTGACATCTTTATTTTGATGATCTTGACAAATCTCAATTATGTTTTTAAGCCATTAAAAAAGTGTGTGCGAAGCTTGATGAGGAAATTTCAAGTTATTCATTTGAATTTAACCTTATCATGACCACCTATGACATAGACATTATAAGAGCATCTCGAATTTCAATAAATTCTATTCATAAGAGCATAGACAAGGCAGTGAACTCTTTGAAAAAATTCCTCAAAGAAATGTGGTCTCATGGTGATGGAATGGCATGGCGAATGCCATGACAAGCAAAGTGTTGTGGATTGTCATGGCATTCCGCATTGGCTCCACATTTCTTTGAGGCTTTTTTCAAACAGTTTGCTGCCTTTTCTATGATATTGCTTATTAGAATGCTTTGATATATTTTTTCCACAAGCATCCATAGCTTTTTTGGAAGCAACTATTTTAGGCTTTTAGCCATATCAACAAGGAAGTGGTTGTTTGATAGAATGCTTTAGTAAGCATGTATGATAAATGTACTAGCATAGAAAAGGCAACAAACTTTTTGAAAAAATGCCTCAAAGAAATGTGGTCTCATGGTGATGGAATTCCATGAAAATCCACAACAATTTGCTTGTCATGTGATGTAGAGGGGATGGAACTTTAGTCAAAACTCAAAGTTTCAAGGATTACAATGATGCAATCTCAAACACTCTTCTAGGCACCCCGATGGAGACAAGCCTCAATAGTGCACTTATAACTTAAATGCTTTCCTAATGGACCCAAACCCTTGGAGTGATCTCCAAGGAACTCAAAAACTTGTCTTGAATGGTTTCAAATCCCCAAACCTTTGTCTTAGACAAAACTCACTTTTTGCTCCTTGACTAGGCTTCTAGCGATGGTTTTTTGACTTTTCACTCAACTTCCCCAAAAGACTCCTCAATATAATGACTGATTTAGATGTGATTCATGATGAAGTAACTACCAAAGAGGATCAAACCTACCAAAATCTATTGTTTCCTCAAATTTAAGGCCTAATTAGCCCACATTTTCAAAGCAACCCCTCTCTAAACTTATCCCCTAACTATGAAACTTTCAACAGTGTTTTAAATGTTCCCAAACCAAATATTTTCAAGATAGTGGTCTTCTTCCAAAACCCACAATAAATTGCTCCAAAACTAGGGCCTCTTGAAAATTAGCTTTCCCAACACTTCCAGAACCTTCTCTTGGAATTTTCACCAATAACTCAACATATATAAACACCTTCAACTTAGAAATATACCCCTTATTAAGGTAGATCTCCTACTGCTACACTTTAGGCACCATTTTCATGCCCTTTTCCTTGCTAAAACTCGGTGTACACCCAAGAATCACTCTTTCTTGCACAATAACTTGTTAGATATGTATAATAAAAGTTAGATATGATCCATTTCACAAGTTTTCAGTCACACTCTCCCATGAAATGGATCATTTATTCATGAAGACTCTCAAAACTAGTGAAAAATCTATACTTTTTGAGGACAGCCAGCAATATAACACAAGAAACTGATTCCCAACATTATTAAGGTCATTAAAAAGGTTAAATGAATGTAAATACAAGTTCTTAAACCATCCAAATGAGCATGACACCAAAAGGAATCAGAGATTCATCAAAAAAACTCAAGAAAATGCAAAAAGATTGAAGTTTTTATTGATTTTCTGTAGCAGTCCGTACAACACTTGCAATATCAGCCAACCCTCCATACAAATTATTTCTCTGGGCTTATAAACTCATCCTACAACTGTCCCAACTAATTAGAATTGATTTTATTATATTATTGTGATTAAAACTCCTAAAACTCACTTTTCCACCCAAAGTTGGATTTCAAAAATTTGAATTTCCAAATTGCAATTTATTAACTCCTATTAACTATAAAGCTTCCAAAACTATTACATATCATCATTCAACCTTATTTAACCTAATTAAAACATCATATACCTATTTAAACTCCTAGAACATCATTGTTTCATTTACAAGTCAATTTGGTCCTATGGTCCTTATTAGGACCCTTAGGACTTTCGATCTTCCTGTTACACTCATCCATGCCAAATGCCATTATAGGCTTCAAAATGATATAATTGATGCTCTGGAAAGGTTTATAGGCCTTCAAGACCCCTGCCATCTCCTGACTCTCCAAATGATCCTCAAGGAGCTTGGGTGCTCCTGCACCATCATGGCATTCCACCACCATGAGACCACATTTCTTTGAGGCATTTTTTTCAAACAGTTCATTCCCTTGTCTATGCTATTGCTTACTATTATTCTATGATAGATTTTTTCTAAGCATCCATAGCTTGTTCAAAGGAACCTGTTTTAGGCTTTTAGCCATAGAAGCAAGGGAATGAACTGTTTGGCTAAATACTTTGATAGACATGTATGAAAAATGTGTCCAGCATAGACAAAGGCATTGAACTCTTTGAAAAATGCCTCAAAAGGAAATGAGGTCTCATGGTGATGGGATGGCATGACAAATGCCATGACAAGAAAATTGCTATGGATTGTCATGGCATTCCATCACCATTGAGACCACATTTCTTTGATGCTTTTTTTCAAACAGTTTGTTGCCTTTCTATGCTATTGCTTATTAGTATGCTTTGATAGATTTTTTCCACAAGCATCCATAGCTTTTTTGGAAGCACCTATTTTAGGCTTTTAGCCATAGCAACAAGGAAGCAAATTGTTTGATAAAATTCTTTGGTAAACATATATGATAAATGTAGTAGCATAGACAAGGTAGCGAATTGTTTGAAAAAATGCCTCAAAGAAATGTGGTCTCATGGTGATGCAATGCCATGACAATCCACAACAATTTTCTTGTCATGGCATTCCACCACCATGAGACCACATTTCTTTGAGGAATTTTTTTCAAACAGTTCATTCCCTTGTCTATGCTATTGCTTACTATTATCTTATGATAGATTTTTCTAAGCATCCATAGCTTGTTCATGTTTCCCTATTTTAGGCTTTTAGCCATACTTGACAAGGCAATGAACTATTTGGCTAAATGCTTTGATAGACATGTGAAAATGTGTTAGCATAGACAGAAATGATGAACTCTTTGAAAAATGCCTCAAGAAATGAGGTCTCATGACACGATGGAATGCCATGACAATCAAATGCTTTTATTGTCATGGCGTCCATCATCATGAATTCATTGCTGAACGGCCCTGCTTATATCCCTATGACTATTACTTACTATTATGATTTTTGATATATTTTTCCAAGCATCCATAGCTTGTTAAAAGCACTTGTTTTAGGCTTTTCGACCATAGCAACAAACTAACACTTGAACTATTTGACAAAATGCTTTGGTAGACATGTATGAAAAATGTGGTAGTATAGACAAGGCAGTGAACTGTTTGAAAAAATGCCTCAAAGAAATGTGGTCTCATAGAATGCCATGACAACCAAATGCAATTGGTAGCTGGTCCTAGTTATTTGTTATGTAATGTGAAGTAATTAATTGCTTAGGTTGACTTTGTAAAAATTATATTGTAATTGAAATTTTTTCATCTATCAACATCTAGTTATTAGTTATGAAACATGAAGCAATGCTTTCAGTTTGAAAGATTTGCAATGCAATGTAATCAACATTTTGAATATAAACTACAAAAATCTATTTTTTACTAAGTTACCGGTTCAGTTTTGGGTTCGAGATCGGGTTCGAGAACCCAGTTTTCTGGTTCGGGAATTTTTTTTTGGGGTTAGGTTCGTTTTGGGTTTGGTCATACAAAACCATATAAAAATCAGAAATATATACATATTTGCAGTAGTAATCAAGTTTAGAATACACCACCATATTAATAGTCAAATAATATAGCAAAAATACACCACCACTTTCATAGTGAAATATTAAAATATTAGTGATCTACTCGAATGTCATGATTGAAAATTATAAATTAAAGTTCAAACATAAAAATGTCAAGTGTTTACAATCAGCCATTATTGATCATTGATCAATCTGAAAAGTGTGAACATTTTTCTATGTGGAAGGAAAACAAGAAAACAGTGTTACATAATTATTTACATTGTGAAAGAGCCAAAACCTTTTTCTTGCAGATCGTAGAAGAATCTCAGTGATTTTTTGGGTGTCCTTGCCTTGGAACGGAACTATCTCGAGCCATGAATGATTGACCAGGAACTGTGAGAAAGAAATAAGATAAATCACATGCAACTTGTTGCAATTTCTTTCCTTGGAAAAAGGGTAAAGTTTTCTTTTCAGGGAGAATCTCCTTTAGAGTTTGAACACATTGATAATTTTCAAGATAGACTTAGCCAAATATGTCATCTAGGTTTGAAGCTTTTAGGTAAAATGTTTGCTTCTTAAAATTTTGTTCAAAATTCAAGATGCAGGCTCTCCTCCCTTAGGGAAGAGAAGGCCTATCAAACCTAACACTCTTATGCAACACTTCTTAAGTTCTTGTTGATGTAGTATTAGATGTGAAGTTTCAAAATAGGCATGGTTATATAAATTCTCATCTCACGACTATCATTGCATCAAATTAAGAATTTTCAATCCTTTATGGTCTAGACAAGAGAAGTATGGAGGTAGTGTTCCAATGCTAAAGTCTTATTGTGAATCTCTTTGCTATGAGTGGTTCAAAAATGAGGAATCTGTCTTCTGCACCAAATGAGAAATATTCACAATATGTGCTAGGAAGGAATAAGTCCATAAGATCGAGTATGCAAGAACTAAGAATTGCAAAATTGGCTTACATTTGACTTCCAAACACATAAATTTTCACACTTTTCGATGTTCACATGTAAGTCAAAAAATATATGTGCGTAAGTTGTAAAGTATACACTTGAATACACGTAACTCATATCTATTGAACCATGAATTTATAATTTGCAAATATGGACACCATCGATAAAAAGATTTGTATTAAGCAAATAGCCATGTACGCATACATCAATATATGTCAATATAAGTATAAAATATAGTTACAAAATAGCCATATAGGCTTACGAGAATGCCATATAGGCATTCAATGTCAAATATATCCAATACAAAATATGTACAAAATTGCCATGTAGGCATACAACAAAGGGCTCTGTGCACTCAAAATTCATTTCTCTCCATGCTCTAGTTCAAATACAATTTTCTTTCCCTTTGCTGGCCGATCTGATGGCGATAAGTCTATCACCATTTCTGCTGTGCTCTGAGGAGTGCTCTTTGCTCCTCCTAGTGTTTAGCTCCTGGTGAAGTTTTAACTGTTACAATAAGAAGTAAAGACATTAATATATATAGAAATTACATTATAAAAATGATATATTTAACAAAATAATCACTTACGGCCATCTCATCACTCTCTCCATGATGGAAATATTTGCACTGTAGGCTTAGGCACTCCCCTGTATAAACCATCCAAATAGGAATTAAACTATGAATCAATAATGGTTTGATTTTTCACTCAGAACTAGTTCATCTATAACAATGAATGTAAACTGAAATTTAGTAATTTGCCTCATACCTCCCCTATCAGAGCCATGAGGATTGTATAGCCAGGAAACACCAATATCCATTGCCCTCATAACGTTTGGAGGTGTTTCTATCACCAACATCTGAAAATAAAACAACAAATTATTCAATCACAAAAAAGTTACAATAGAGATCCATGTGATGACTTATAATGTATGAGATCTAATGAACAAAATTTTGAGTACAAGTATTAAATAGATATATTTATGATTATTAGTTATCGAATTTGAAGTAATGCTTTGATTTTGAATGATGTTGTAATGCAACGTAAGGTCAACAATATGAATATAAACTACACAAATCTATTAAACTTAGAATTCATTACTTAAGTTCTCTTTAAATTCTATATTACCTCGTGAACGTTTGATCAAATCTACTAGCACTCGGAGGTGTTTCCTTGAAACCTCCAACAGTACCCTGTTCAACATCCAAAATCACATATTAAAATACCATTCTTAAAACAATGCTATTAACACATGTAATAAATTTATAATTGTTTACTAACTTTACATACCCCACCGATAGGTGTACTGCAAAAATAAGTAGTTGGATGACTAGTGTATCCAGTCTCTACACTGTGACCCTAAAATTTTATTAAAATAATAAAACTAAATTAGTTAATCTTGCATTTCACAATTGAAATTTAATAAATTAAATTCAATGAACATGCTGAATTTTACCTAAGTGTCAATGACATATGCATCATGCAAAATGTCAGTCGTCCTCTCCATCCCCGTAGATGCATAGGGATCAAGCTACGTAGTAGCATATGGATCCTGCGTAGCACCCTCTAGAGTGTCGGTAGGGTCATATGAACAAGTCACCCCGCAAGATTGACACACATGGGTTCGAAGGCCACCACCTAAAGACTCCCCTAGATGGAGTTGTACAATAGGGCTAGTGTGATGGATGACACTTTGGGTCAAAGTTGTGATCACCTGCAATGTCTCTATGTCGGCACTCTCCTTTGCAACGGCAGGCATCACAATCTGCTCACAAGGCGGCCTAGTGAGAGGTCATCTCCCTTGCCGCGTAGGATCCGGCTGTGCACCGGGCCTATCCTGAGCTGACCCCCACCTCTCCCTTGGAACTCCCTCATATAAAATAATTTGGGATTTGGTTCAATACAAACTCACTGTATAGTTTCCTAAGAAAATATTGGGGGACTTCACAATTATTGCACGGTGGGTAATCAAAGACCATATACCATCTTTCATAAAAATGGTTCTTAATCTTTGGTGGTGGCACCAATGAATAGGAAACCTCTTTGCATTGAGGGTAAGATTTTGATTTGTTTTAGGGTCAATGAATAGAGAACACAAATCACCTTTAGTAATTTTTAAATCTTTTACTTGTTTATATGATAATTTGTCTACATAATATGCCCTAGCTTCTGCCTCCTATCTTGCCATCCGATATTTGTTGGGTGATTGCATCTACATTTTTTAACATGTCTTTCAATGAATTTGCTAGAAGCATTCTTTCTATGGTTGAAGCATTTGGATCACTCAACCTACTGATAAGATCCTCAAGTTGTTTTCTATTGTTCTCAATTTCACTCAAATTTTCTTGAGTTCCAGGAGGGAATTGAGAGAATGGTGGGGGAGATTGATTTTGTTGTTGAGGTTGATTTTGTTGAGGATTTTGCTATTGAGGATTTACCTCCTCTTCTTGTTGAGGATTTGCAAGATTTCCTACAGATTTTAAAAAAATATCAAATCTAACATAAAACAAACAAAATCAATTTCAAACTAACAAATTCAAAACAAATAGTAAACAATACTTACCTCCTGCATCTCTTCATCATCGTGGCGCCATATTTGTAGAGAAAATCAAACTGTTCTTGATGAAATTTGTAGAAGTCCTTCCTCCTAGAACGCGAGCGCGAAATTGAGGGTTTTTGGCCGTGGGCAGAGCTGAGAAACAGTGAAAAGAAAATGATACACATTTCACTTTTTCTTTTCTTTTAAAAGCACATAACGTGCTCGCGTTATGTGTTTCCCCTTTTTTTCCCATTTGGCCACAAAAGTGCGACCAACTTTGTGCACCCGCCCAACAAATTGAATGTAGTTTCTAAACTACTAGATTTATTTTTTAAGAAAAAGAAAATCTATTTGGTGAAAATTTGAAATTTCAATGCAGTACTTACTTAAATTTCAGGGAAAAAAAAGAAGTAGGTGTCTGTCTGACCACCCTAACCATAATAAAATGATAATATTTTCTTATAAGATTATAAATATAAGTAGAGGACTCATGTCCTAATGTGATGCATATTTTTTTGTAATTTTTTTCCAATTAAAAAATTAATTATGAATTTTTTATTACAAATTTTAAAAAATATAAAAACTTGTACATATGACCACCTTAACTTGGTCAAAACTTCATGAAATTCAATTTTTTTTTAATCCTATAGTATACGAAGCATAGAATGTGATGCACATTTCGGATTCAAAAAATGTGATACCATTTGAAAGCTATAGATGTTTTTCAATCAACCTATCAATTAGGACTTTAGTTGTAATTCAAATAGAAAATGAATAATAATTATTTATTAAATTCAAAGTAAAGCATAAGTTATATTGGTGGAAAGCTGAAAATATTCTTTAAAAAATCTTTTCGTTTCATCAATTTTGGGTTAAAAAAAGTCGTCAGCCACATACCCATCATATTGCCACTTTTTGGCCCATCGTGATCCTGCACATACCCATATTGCCATTATGACCAGCTAACTAAGGATATTGGACTAGGGAAAACTTTAAGAACACCCCCCCTCGGCGAAGGTGTAAAATCCTGGCAAATATTGTATACTTCCTAATAAAAATATTAATTTTAGCAGTGAATTTTCTCGTTTTTCATGAAAAAAAAAGTCCATTAGCAAATCTTTTCTAATCGCTAGAAGTCTATGGAAAATCCTGGCGAAATGATTTTTTTTTAAAACCACTAAAATTTTTCCATTGGCGAATTAAACCTATTTTCAAACCAGAAAAAATAATTTTGTTGGCGATTAAAACTTTTTTTCAAACTAAAAAATAAAATTCATTGGTGAATTAAATCTATTTTTAAATGATTAAGAAAAAAACATTGGCGATTTAAACATAATATCAAACTAATAAAAAAAATGCAGTGGCGAAGTGTCAATGCAAATTTTCCTAACGTTAGTTGCAAGTCTTTCTTGGTCATCTTTGTAGTCAGTGGATCGGAGGTTTCAAAAACTTCAAAACTTCAGACTTTGGTTCTAAGGTTCCAAGTTTCAGCGACCACACGACATTATGGACCATAACCGTTCAATGAATTTTTGATGGACGGTTGTAGTTGCATTCCAGAAGTATATCTCTCAAGCACTAGATTTGCGAATTGAAACCTCTAGAATTACACTAGAACCGTTAGATTTTCAAAAATCAATGGTTGAGATTTTATTAATTATTTAGGTCTATCGGTCATCCTGCTCTTGTTTACCATTTAATATTTCCTAAGTCAGACCAAAATATTTTATGAAAAAGCCTTAAATCTTAACTCTTTAATCCTGAGGGTCGAGTCTCATCAACCTAGCGATGTCCCCATTTTAAATTATGCACGCGCATAAAATTTGTTTTAAAAGAGGGACTGTTCAATGAGTTTTTTATGGACAACTATAGATGCATTTTGGAAGTAAATCTTTGAAGTACTAGACTTGCAAACTGAAACCTCCAGAATAACAATAGAACCGTTACATTTTTAGAAATCAATGGTTGAGATTTTATCAATGATTGGTTTTAGAAATCAACATATAGTTTCGATCATAAGTGAGTGAAATTTATTGTGACTTATTAGCTAGGACATTGATAATCATTAAGGTAAAACAAGACATTTAATTCTCTCTTTTCAATGCATCGAAGTACTCTAACTTTCATTTATTCTATTGAAAATTTCAATTTGGTTGTGGTACTAGGCAGTGGCACAGATTAATACCATATGAATAGCCAGAGTGATTGATTGGATAGCTTTATATTGAAAACTGCACAAAGTACTGTAGAATCATAGATGATGATGTCAATAATCCAATAATTTTGACAATCAACAGCTTGTGTGGCACTACCAATTTTGACAATTGACAGCTTGTCAACTTGAGCTACAGTTTGCAACTTTGCATGTAGCTTGCTCGAGGTACCGATTAAGTTGGATTTTTGGTTTGCGCAAATTACAATTATTTCTAAGTAGTTAATAGTAATTATGCACAACCTGTGTGAGGTGTACAAGGTACCAGGCTGGTAGTGGCACTTTTGGAAGAACTTTTGGCCCATAAATAAGGATAGTGAGCATAATTAAAATCATTTGCTTAATTGTCATAAGGGTTTTCATTTTGTAGGGTTAATAACTTAATAAGGATTCAGGAAGAAGATGATGCGGTATTATTGGGGATGCTCTAAATTCTCCTACCTCTTGTTATGTAGTTACAGAGTAAAAGACCAATTTCCTTCAAGTTCAGAATGGGTGGAATTGGAAAGAAGTTGATTTGGTTCACCTGACTTCTCAGACACGTTTTGAACCAAGATGAGGAGCTCTAATGGACATAAGTGTTATCCCAATGCATGGAGGCTACAAGTAGAAGATGGGAGCAATTTTACTACCCCTCATCGTTTGCATGGTTTCCTAGGCAATTCCCATGCATTTAATTTCAGTGCTCATCTTCTGCATCAGTCTGGTTCTAAAAGGGGCTAAGTACATTTTGTATCTTCACGGCTCCCATTTCCCCAATTTGATCGGGCCCCCTTTCCCCATGAATTTATTTTTAGAGCATATGGCTGACTTGACAAGTCCCATGTGTTTATTTTCAGAGATACATGTATCACATTTATGTTTTCAACTTTTCACCAATGGTGCAGCAGAAGCTTGGCGCTTGCGCTTACATTTGTATTTGTACTATGTAATAATGTGACATTGTAATTTAGTTGTAATAAAATAAATGGTTATGCTATTAATGTGACATTGTAATTCATTTTATTAAGTCCTTTGCAAGTTAAGTGCTATTAATGGTTGTGCAATGTGCTATTAATGTGACATTGTAATTCATTTTATTAAGGCCTTTGAAATGTTAAGTTTCCGGCCCCTTGGCCTTGATGTCAATCCTAGCGCATTAAACTTTAAAGAAAATTTTAAACACATGTTTTAAAGAAAATTTAAAACACATGTTTTATGTTTATTATTTATATCATAAATTACTCAACCATTCAATGAACATTTGATGTATGGTTGTAGTTGCATTCTAGAATGAAATGCACAAAGCACTATGCTTGCAAACTTAAACCTCTACAATCATCCTATAATCGTTAGATTAACAAAGATCAACAGTTTAGAATTTGTTGTCAATATAGGAGTAAATCATTGTTTCTAATGGCTTGTTTTAAATGTTGTCAGCCATATACATTGTTCTACCTAATTGTGTACTGTGTAGTCTGTAAGTAATGAGTAGACGTTTCGATGTCATTTAGTTTGCTCATTGCAGTGCACCACCCTATTCTAGGTTCCACAGTTCCACTTCCAACAAAGCCATTCTAGTTACCTAGTTTCAAGCTTCAATGTAGTTTCAACTTCAAGAATCAAAATTCAAAATCCGAGTAAGTTAAAGAATTCCTATGGCTACGTTTCATCACTTGACGTTTCTTAAAATCTTTTTTTTTTCAAACTTTGAAGTTTAGGTTTAGGGTTAAGAGGCTTAATAATTAAGAAAAATTAAGGACTAATAGGGAATTCACAAATTTCATATTATTGATTGTATTAGCATGTCTACCACCAATACCACTAGAGCAATGTCGGATAAAAAAATACATTATGCAAAATTGCTTAAAACCCCAGGTTTCACTGATGAATACCATGATATTTATCATCCTAAAACCTATGGTAGGAATACCTCAAAACTTAGATTTTCATCTCAGAATAAGGCTGCAAAGAAAATTTAGTTGCAATTTAATAGTTTTAGTGCACTGTGGGTAACTGGATTAGGGTGCATGATGTTACATGAGCTTTTCCCTTGCCCAAAATTTATCATGGTCTGTGCCTTAAATTATGATGATAACAAAAGAGAAATTGTTAATAAAGATAGCAAAGAAGAATTATTATCCATTAATGTAGGAGAACTTGGAAAAAGTGTTGGGCTTGGGGTTTACAACCGAAGAATTTGGAAATGTCCACAATGACCTAGAAAAGCTTGCTAGTGATTATGAAGCAGTGGATGAAATGGAGAAAAAATATTTCTTAAATAGAATAGTTTAGGATAGAAATAAATTGAAAGGTGATCATAAGCCTCCTTATGATTTGGATATTTTTAAACCATGGGTTCAGGATACTATTTCCATGCTAGCATTTTTCCTCAGACTAGATAGCAATTTGGAAGTGGGTCCATGCCTCCTTGAAATGGTGTATAATATCCATTATGGTGTTCCACATGCCAAATATAATTTTATTGAGCACATTGTAGAATCCATGCATAAACAATTTTTAATTATTAAAGGAGGTTCTGCCAAGACATTTAGGTTCACAACCTACTTGTGCTATCTTTTTCTATTCAAATTCAGAGGAATGTTTCAGACCAACAAGCTTCAGATTTAGCCCTATGGTAATAGTAATCCTGAGAAAAAGAAAATGGCTCCAGTATATGAATGGACCACTATTATAAGGTTGCATGATTCTCGAAGGAACTACAAACATTTTGTAGACTACTTTTTGGCTCCATTGCATCAAGAAATTACAAATACTCCCATGCCTAGATTGCCTATGTCATGTAGAAACTACATTCAACTAGGAAAAGAAATACAATTGGCCGATTGGTACTTAAAGGAAGAATATATTGTGCTAAGATTTTATGGATTGGAAGTACAACCATACAAACTTCCAATACATGTGGCATAAAGGGTTTTTGCTTTGGAATATGCAAGAAAAATGTAGAGTACTGATGAAAGACACTTTAGCGATCAGGGGAAGAAGACCTTATTTCCTTCTTTACCTTTTCATGTGGAGGGATGACATTCTAGAGAAAAGCATTTAGTGTGGCACATGATCTTTTGATTTTATTTTTATTTTGATGCTATATGTCATTGGCAGTATGATCCATGTGACACCATTAAATCAATGATTGTGCTCAATAAGAATGTTGGAAGTAGAATTCAACATCAAAGTAAACCCTTGCTTGAAAACTTGAGAAACAAGGATTCTTGGGATGAGGTCAAAGTAGCAATGGAGGAAAGTGTTGTTGATAATGGTATTTCTTTTGAACAATTGTTAGCAGAAATTATGGCATTGCATCGAAAGACAATTAGGAGGTACAAATTTTTTTATGAAAAAAGTCATAAACCATCTAGTAGAGTAAAAATGCCAGATTCTCTAGAGAAGGAAGTTATAGAAAAAAAATGGTCACAATAAAAAATTACTACGTTTTGGTCTATGGGGAAGGACCTAAGTGATACAAGAGCTCTTGCAGAGTATGGAGATAACGAAGAAGATCGTGATTTTAGAAAAATATGGAATATAGAGCATTTGAATGAACAAGAAGATGAAGAAAGTGATGATGATAGGCAAGAAGAAAGCCATGCCAATTTCAAACTTGGTTTAAGTGAGGCCACAAAAGAAGCATTTACTACAGGAGCAACCATCACTGAAAAAATGGGTTATGAAGGTGGTCCTTTGGGGTCCCAAAGACAAGGCCCTTGGATGGTAATAGATGTAGAGAATAGAAAACCAGTTGATAAATCTAGCCTTGGGGTTGGAGGTGAAAAAGTAGACCTAGGGTATATAGGTCAATTTGTTAGAGCTTCAAGTTCAAATCCTCATCATCATGGTCAAACATAATCACAACTAGGACATGCCCATGGTGGAGGGTTTAGTGCAACTGGCATTGCCTCTGGTGGTGATGGTATGGGTAGTAGTACTAGTAGTGGTCAACATGTGCTACAATAGAAAATTACACACAAGAGGAAAACATAATATACCACAGAAACACCAGGCGATCAAGGCATACAGAAGAGGCAAAGGATTTTGATAGGTCCAACTCCAAGTCACACTACCAGTGGAGCCACCACAAAGGAGTTATTTCTAGGCACTCCCCCAATGCCAGTTAGTCTGGCTACGACATCATTAGCAACTAAAAGTACTCCTATTCCTTCGCCATTCAAGCATTCCATTGTTCTTGCATCCTCAAGTTTTGATTACATTGAAGAGTTTAAAAATAAATCAGAATTGAATAAAAAAGAAAAGAAGCAACTAATGGAGAGTGCGTCTGCACTAACTTCAGAGCCCGCAACAACCATGGTATTACCCACATTTGACACAAGTAAAGAAACCATGGAGTACACAATTCTTGTTCCCACAGTTCAAAACAAACCAGCAAATCAAATGGCTCCATCTGAATTTGAGACCTGAACAATTTTCAATTGAATTTTTCTAGACTCAGAAATACTGACAAAATTGATGTATCAAATAAGAACAATGAATTGGTGTACACATCATTGCTAAAGCAAGATAGAGAGAAAAAAAGGTTGCAGACTCAAATTAAAAAGTTACAGGAAGACATAGCAAATGAGAAAGCAAAGAGGAAAGCAACAAATAACAAGAGCAATGAATTAGAAAAAAGAATTAAAAAATCTGCCTCTACATTAACAAGGAAAGAGGATAAGAAAAATGAGACTGCAGTGAATGAATTGAAGCAAAGGCTAGATGAGAGCAACAAGAAATATGATGAGGAAAAATCCACTTCAAAAAAATTAAAACTAAGCATTGCAAATGGAAATGCATAGTGCGAACAAAAATTGGAGAAGGAGAGAAAAAAAATGAAAGATTAGAGGCAAAGTTGATGGAAGCAAAAAATGAAATTAAGTCTTGTCAAAATAAGTTATCTTCATTTTGTAGAGAAACAATGAGGCATATGAAACAAAAGATCTAGGATGAAATAATGCAGGGGATTGATCATTTGTGTGACATGTTTCAATTGATTGATGCTATCAGACAACATCATAAGAAGCTTAACAAATATTTAATGGAGAACAAAAATGTGATGGCATTAGAGAAATCAACAAATCAAATTCAACAAACAGACTACAAAGCTAGTGACACTATTTTGAAATCAAAAGGGATTACTAATCAGCTTTTTGTACATCATTGACGTTGTCATATGCCATTGAAAAGTGTTTGAGAATGCGTGAAATAGAGAAATATTTGCATTTGGCTGCAAACAAGATGACGAAGGTGGATAAAAAGTTAAGGAACTTCATAGAGCTTGGTTTACCAGAGGCTTTTGACACAAATGAGTGATTTGTTGGATGGAATGATTTCAGAAAGAAGATGGCTTAGGATGCAAGGAAGATTGATTTGGACCAGTTTCCTCAGAACCCAGATGTGGTGACCTATTTGGATTCCATCAAACCATTGCTAACCCTGAATGTAAAATTGATTGAAGAATCCAAGACAGGTTCCAATTTGAATCATGAATTGTTAACAAATCTTCAAATCAAACAACATCAGTTAGAACAAATGACAATTCCAACACCTGAAGAGTGGAAGTTGCTAGAAAAGGTGATGTGATTTAATTTTTGATAATATGAGTTTCCAAGTTCCAATTCAGCTATGTGCAGAGTTGTCTTTGAGCAAGATTTTTAATTGCCAACAAGGATAACTTTAAGAAACACCCCCCTCAATGAAGGTGTAAAATCTTGGCGAATCTTTCCTTTTATTCAAAAAAATATATTAATTTTCTTGGCGAATCTATGCACATTATTAAAAACATTTGTAAAATCTTGGCGAATCTTAATGAATAATTGGTAAAAATAATAATCATAGTGGTGAATCCTAATGAATAATTGGTAAAAATAATAATCATAGTGGTGAATCCTAATGAATAATCACTAAAAAGATTAATTACAATGGCGAATCTCCCCTTTAAAAAATTGCATAGTTGGTCGGCATAGTTCCCCCATATTTTTTTTATTTTTTCTAATATTGAAGAAGGGTCCTGGGGATGGCAACCACCAGTGGGGTCAAGGGGCAACGCCCCTTGCGGGGTTCAAGGGGGCAGGTTGATTTCGCGCCCTAATACACATGTGCCTTTTAAAAGGCTTGTTGAGGCCAAGAATTTGTTTTGGTTTGATTCCGCGCCCTAAACGCACGTGCCTTTTAAAAGGCTTATTGAGGCCCAAAATTTGTTTTGGTTGACACGATTAGGTTTAATCATGTGGACCAAAACAAATTTTGGGCCTCAACAAGCCTTTTAAAAGGCATGCATGTATTAGGGTGCAGAATCAACTTGCAACCATATGATTAAAATGATAATCGATGATTTGATGGCAATAAATTAAAGCCCTATTCAAGGCTAAAATATCCCTAAAATTAAATGATAATTTATTATTGTGGCGATATTTCCCTGAAATTAATGGTAGTAATATAATATTACTGGTGAATTTAATTAATATTTGTAATTATAGTATAAACTAATAGAGAATCGGTTCCAATGAAGCATCGTTTACATAGGTGAATTAATCGAGAAAAAAATATTTTTTTGTAAAAACTTGGTGATTCAACATCATTTTTAGCTTGTACTATTCGCCATTTCTGGAGGTCTCGATTTTAATTATTCGCCAATTGGCAAAGATTCGCCACTAAAGTTTTCCCTGATTGCCAATACCTCTATGTATTCCTTCATGTGATAATCAATTTAAAAGCTCAAATTATAACTTCAGTAATGTGTTGATGTTCAATTATCTATATTATTTATTATATCATTTGAAGAAAAAGTCTAGTAGTGGTTTCAACTTCTAGATACACTTTAAACGATTGTTGATGTTCATTGTTGTATATGCTACTAATACTATTGTTAATATGCTACTAATACTATTCACACATCAATACTCAATCTCCATGACTACTTAGTAGTTCCACTAAACATTTATATGAATTCATGCTTTAATGATTTAATCAAGGTACTTTAACTGGTTCATTAAACTAGAGCCAGAATTAACACACATCAATGCATATTACATAATATTAATGACAAAGAAGATTAATGAAAGATCATTGATCAGATTTCATTAATAATTCATGTAAAATGTTACAACTGGAGAGACAATAGACTCAAAATAAGGGAGCAAAACATGCTTAGTCGCTAGTCCTCAGAGTTTTATAACCTTGTCGCGGATTTATAAATTTTCATAACTTCCTGATTCCCTCACTTGGTTGATGGTTCACTTTGTTGAGTTGCAAGTATTTCTTGGTCATCCTTCTAGTCGGTGGGTCACTAGGTCAGAGGTTTCAAAAACTTTGAAACTTTAGACTTTGGTTCTAAGGTTCCAAGTTTCAGCGACCACATGACATTATTCACTTATCTTTCCTTTCAAAGG
>VDFB02264674.1:0-41120 GCA_007258455.2 Sequoia sempervirens
TTGGCCTTGATGTCAATCCTAGCGCATTAAACTTTAAAGAAAATTTAAAACACATGTTTTAAAGAAAATTTAAAACACATGTTTTATGTTTATTATTTATATCATAAATTACTCAACCATTCAATGAACATTTGATGTATGGTTGTAGTTGCATTCTAGAATGAAATGCACAAAGCACTATGCTTGCAAACTTAAACCTCTATAATCATCCTATAATCGTTAGATTAACAAAGATCAACAGTTTAGAATTTGTTGTCAATATAGGAGTAAATCATTGTTTTTAATGGCTTGTTTTAAATGTTGTCAGCCATATACATTGTTCTACCTAATTGTGTACTGTGTAGTCTGTAAGTAATGAGTAGACGTTTCGATGTCATTTAGTTTGCTCATTGCAGTACACCACCCTATTCTAGGTTCCACAGTTCCACTTCCAACAAAGCCATTCCAGTTACCTAGTTTCAAGCTTCAATGTAGTTTCAACTTCAAGAATCAAAATTCAAAATCCGAGTAAGTTAAAGAATTCCTATGGCTACGTTTCATCGCTTGACGTTTCTTAAAATCTTTTTTTTTCAAACTTTGAAGTTTAGGTTTAGGGTTAAGAGGCTTAATAATTAAGAAAAATTAAGGACTAATAGGGAATTCACAAATTTCATATTATTAATTGTATTAGCATGTCTACCACCAATACCACTAGAGCAATGTCAGATAAAAAAATACATTATGCAAAATTGCTTAAAACCCCAGGTTTCACTGATGAATACCATGATATTTATGATCCTAAAACCTATGGTAGGAATACCTCAAAACTTAGATTTTCATCTCAGAATAAGGCTGCAAAGAAAATTTAGTTGCAATTTAATAGTTTTAGTGCACTGTGGGTAACTGGATTAGGGTGCATGATGTTACATGAGCTTTTCCCTTGCCCAAAATTTATCATGGTCTGTGCCTTAAATTATGATGATAACAAAAGAGCAATTGTTAATAAAGATAGCAAAGAAGAATTATTATCCATTAATGTAGAAGAACTTGGAAAAAGTGTTGGGCTTGGGGTTTACAACCGAAGAATTTGGAAATGTCCACATTGACCTAGAAAAGCTTGCTAGTGATTATGAAGTAGTGGATGAAATGGAGAAAAATTATTTCTTAAATAGAATAGTTTAGGATAGAAATAAATTGAAAGGTGATCATAAGCCTCCTTATGATTTGGATATTTTTAAACCATGGGTTCAGGATACTATTTCCATGCTAGCATTTTGCCTCAAACTAGATAGCAATTTGGAAGTGGGTCCATGCCTCCTTGAAATGGTGTATAATATCCATTATGGTGTTCCACATGCCAAATATAATTTTATTGAGCACATTGTAGAATCCATGCATAAACAATTTTTAATTATTAAAGGAGGTTCTGCCAAGACATTTAGGTTCACAACCTACTTGTGCTATCTTTTTCTATTCAAATTCAGAGGAATGTTTCAGACCAACAAGCTTCAGATTTAGCCCTATGGTAATAGTAATCCTGAGAAAAAGAAAATGGCTCCAGTATATGAATGGACCACTATTATAAGGTTGCATGATTCTCGAAGGAACTACAAACATTTTGTAGACTACTTTTTGGCTCCATTGCATCAAGAAATTACAAATACTCCCATGCCTAGATTGCCTATGTCATGTAGAAACTACATTCAACTAGGAAAGAAATACAATTGAATATTGGTACTTAAAGAATATATTGTGTTAAGATTTATGGATTAAAGTAACAACCACAAACTTCCGTAATATGTGCGCGAAGGGTTTTTGCTTGGAATATGCAAGAAATGTAGAATGATGCAGCATACTTGAAGCGGGAAGAAGACCTTATTTCCTTTATCTTTCATGTGGAGGATGACATTCTAGGTGGTTATCTAGTAAAGATTCGATTTACGGCCTTGATGCTATAAATACGGCGTATGATCCATGTGACACTATTAAATCAATGATTAAAGCCATAAGAATGTTGGAAGTAGAATTCAACATCAAAGTAAACCCTTGCTTGAAAACTTGAGAAACAAGGATTCTTGGGATGAGGTCAAAGTAGCAATGGAGAAAAGTGTTGTTGATAATGGTATTTCTTTTGAACAATTGTTAGCAGAAATTATGGCATTGCATCGAAAGACAATTAGGAGGTACAAATTTTTTTATGAAAAAAGTCATAAACCATCTAGTAGAGTAAAAATGCCAGATTCTCTAGAGAAGGAAGTTATAGAAAAAAAATGGTCACAATAAAAAATTACTACGTTTTGGTCTATGGGGAAGGACCTAAGTGATACAAGAGCTCTTGCAGAGTATGGAGATAACGAAGAAGATCGTGATTTTAGAAAAATATGGAATATAGAGCATTTGAATGAACAAGAAGATGAAGAAAGTGATGATGATAGGCAAGAAGAAAGCCATGCCAATTTCAAACTTGGTTTAAGTGAGGCCACAAAAGAAGCATTTACTACAGGAGCAACCATCACTGAAAAAATGGGTTATGAAGGTGGTCCTTTGGGGTCCCAAAGACAAGGCCCTTGGATGGTAATAGATGTAGAGAATAGAAAACCAGTTGATAAATCTAGCCTTGGGGTTGGAGGTGAAAAAGTAGACCTAGGGTATATAGGTCAATTTGTTAGAGCTTCAAGTTCAAATCCTCATCATCATGGTCAAACATAATCACAACTAGGACATGCCCATGGTGGAGGGTTTAGTGCAACTGGCATTGCCTCTGGTGGTGATGGTATGGGTAGTAGTACTAGTAGTGGTCAACATGTGCTACAATAGAAAATTACACACAAGAGGAAAACATAATATACCACAGAAACACCAGGCGATCAAGGCATACAGAAGAGGCAAAGGATTTTGATAGGTCCAACTCCAAGTCACACTACCAGTGGAGCCACCACAAAGGAGTTATTTCTAGGCACTCCCCCAATGCCAGTTAGTCTGGCTACGACATCATTAGCAACTAAAAGTACTCCTATTCCTTCGCCATTCAAGCATTCCATTGTTCTTGCATCCTCAAGTTTTGATTACATTGAAGAGTTTAAAAATAAATCAGAATTGAATAAAAAAGAAAAGAAGCAACTAATGGAGAGTGCGTCTGCACTAACTTCAGAGCCCGCAACAACCATGGTATTACCCACATTTGACACAAGTAAAGAAACCATGGAGTACACAATTCTTGTTCCCACAGTTCAAAACAAACCAGCAAATCAAATGGCTCCATCTGAATTTGAGACCTGAACAATTTTCAATTGAATTTTTCTAGACTCAGAAATACTGACAAAATTGATGTATCAAATAAGAACAATGAATTGGTGTACACATCATTGCTAAAGCAAGATAGAGAGAAAAAAAGGTTGCAGACTCAAATTAAAAAGTTACAGGAAGACATAGCAAATGAGAAAGCAAAGAGGAAAGCAACAAATAACAAGAGCAATGAATTAGAAAAAAGAATTAAAAAATCTGCCTCTACATTAACAAGGAAAGAGGATAAGAAAAATGAGACTGCAGTGAATGAATTGAAGCAAAGGCTAGATGAGAGCAACAAGAAATATGATGAGGAAAAATCCACTTCAAAAAAATTAAGACTAAGCATTGCAAATGGAAATGCATAGTGCGAACAAAAATTGGAGAAGGAGAGAAAAAAAATGAAAGATTAGAGGCAAAGTTGATGGAAGCAAACAATGAAATTAAGTCTTGTCAAAATAAGTTATCTTCATTTTGTAGAGAAACAATGAGGCATATGAAACAAAAGATCTAGGATGAAATAATGCAGGGAATTGATCATTTGTGTGACATGTTTCAATTGATTGATGCTATCAGACAACATCATAAGAAGTTTAACAAATATTTAATGGAGAACAAAAATGTGATGGCATTAGAGAAATCAGCAAATCAAATTCAACAAACAGACTACAAAGCTAGTGACACTATTTTGAAATCAAAAGGGATTACTAATCAGCTTTTTGTACATCATTGACGTTGTCATATGTCATTGAAAAGTGTTTGAGAATGCGTGAAATAGAGAAATATTTGCATTTGGCTGCAAACAAGATGACGAAGGTGGATAAAAAGTTAAGGAACTTCATAGAGCTTGGTTTACCAGAGGCTTTTGACACAAATGAGTGATTTGTTGGATGGAATGATTTCAGAAAGAAGATGGCTTAGGATGCAAGGAAGATTGATTTGGACCAGTTTCCTCAGAACCCAGATGTGGTGACCTATTTGGATTCCATCAAACCATTGCTAACCCTGAATGTAAAATTGATTGAAGAATCCAAGACAGGTTCCAATTTGAATCATGAATTGTTAACAAATCTTCAAATCAAACAACATCAGTTAGAACAAATGACAATTCCAACACCTGAAGAGTGGAAGTTGCTAGAAAAGGTGATGTGATTTAATTTTTGATAATATGAGTTTCCAAGTTCCAATTCAGCTATGTGCAGAGTTGTCTTTGAGCAAGATTTTTAATTGCCAACAAGGATAACTTTAAGAAACACCCCCCTCAATGAAGGTGTAAAATCTTGGCGAATCTTTCCTTTTATTCAAAAAAATATATTAATTTTCTTGGCGAATCTATGCACATTATTAAAAACATTTGTAAAATCTTGGCGAATCTTAATGAATAATTGGTAAAAATAATAATCATAGTGGTGAATCCTAATGAATAATTGGTAAAAATAATAATCATAGTGGTGAATCCTAATGAATAATCACTAAAAAGATTAATTACAATGGCGAATCTCCCCTTTAAAAAATTGCATAGTTGGTCGGCATAGTTCCCCCATATTTTTTTTATTTTTTCTAATATTGAAGAAGGGTCCTGGGGATGGCAACCACCAGTGGGGTCAAGGGGCAACGCCCCTTGCGGGGTTCAAGGGGGCAGGTTGATTTCGCGCCCTAATACACATGTGCCTTTTAAAAGGCTTGTTGAGGCCAAGAATTTGTTTTGGTTTGATTCCGCGCCCTAAACGCACGTGCCTTTTAAAAGGCTTATTGAGGCCCAAAATTTGTTTTGGTTGACACGATTAGGTTTAATCATGTGGACCAAAACAAATTTTGGGCCTCAACAAGCCTTTTAAAAGGCATGCATGTATTAGGGTGCGGAATCAACTTGCAACCATATGATTAAAATGATAATCGATGATTTGATGGCAATAAATTAAAGCCCTATTCAAGGCTAAAATATCCCTAAAATTAAATGATAATTTATTATTGTGGCGATATTTCCCTGAAATTAATGGTAGTAATATAATATTACTGGTGAATTTAATTAATATTTGTAATTATAGTATAAACTAATAGAGAATCGGTTCCAATGAAGCATCGTTTACATAGGCAAATTAATCGAGAAAAAAATATTTTTTTGTAAAAACTTGGTGATTCAACATCATTTTTAGCTTGTACTATTCGCCATTTCTGGAGGTCTCGATTTTAATTATTCGCCAATTGGCAAAGATTCGCCACTAAAGTTTTCCCTGATTGCCAATACCTCTATGTATTCCTTCATGTGATAATCAATTTAAAAGCTCAAATTATAACTTCAGTAATGTGTTGATGTTCAATTATCTATATTATTTATTATATCATTTGAAGAAAAAGTCTAGTAGTGGTTTCAACTTCTAGATACACTTTAAACGATTGTTGATGTTCATTGTTGTATATGCTACTAATACTATTGTTAATATGCTACTAATACTATTCACACATCAATACTCAATCTCCATGACTACTTAGTAGTTCCACTAAACATTTATATGAATTCATGCTTTAATGATTTAATCAAGGTACTTTAACTGGTTCATTAAACTAGAGCCAGAATTAAAACACACATCAATGCATATTGCATAATATTAATGACAAAGAAGATTAATGAAAGATCATTGATCAGATTTCATTAATAATTCATGTAAAATGTTACAACTGGAGAGACAATAGACTCAAAATAAGGGAGCAAAACATGCTTAGTCGCTAGTCCTCAGAGTTTTATAACCTTGTCGCGGATTTATAAATTTTCATAACTTCCCGATTCCCTCACTTGGTTGATGGTTCACTATGTTGAGTTGCAAGTATTTCTTGGTCATCTTTCTAGTCGGTGGGTCACTAGGTCAGAGGTTTCAAAAACTTTGAAACTTTAGACTTTGGTTCTAAGGTTCCAAGTTTCAGTGACCACATGACATTATTCACTTATCTTTCCTTTCAAAGGTGTCGTCATCTGAGACCTCATTGAATGCTATGTACAAACTAATATAAAATATAAAATATAATACAAAATAAAAAATATCACAATTTCATGGAATACAACATAAAATATCATCAACTACAGTTTGACTTTGGAATATGATTCATGAAGTGCAATGATTCACAATTTCATTGAATACAATATAAAATATCATCAACTATAGTATGGAACAATGGAAACTGATCCATGAAGTGCAATATAAATACCTAAAATATGCTAATTCTCTTCCATTTCCAAAATAGCATCAGGGTCCTCAAACTAACGTTCATCATCAGATAAAGTAAAAGAGTCGTCTTGAATTTGATTCCAAGTCTGCTCTTCATTTTCATCAGACTGTGTCTCAAATTCAACATTCATTGTCATTTTTGTCAATGTCATATGTCTGAGTCCCATTGCCACTACTAGTGCCACCAGCACCAACCTTTGGAATTGGAGTGTCGCACAACCTGGTCCCTCTTCTTTCACATGTGGACTTCCAAATTGTGAGTTCCCTTTCAAAAGGAAATTTTTTGACATTATATGTAGTTCCTTTCATCCTCGAGCAAATTTTCAAATTCTTGTCTTGTTTGTTTCTTAACTTTGATTTCAAAAACCCCAATGTACTAGAAACTCTCTAATCCTCCACCGACCCCAATATCATTGTTTGACATAAATCAACAAGTTTGAAATATTCTGATATCAAACCACACAATATTTCACTCTGACCTAAGTTTGTCCAAACCTTTTTTATTGATCCTGATTCAAAGGCCTTGTCCTTGCCCATGGATTTATATTGGTCCTTCATAGCTATTGCAAAATTCCTACATTATTTTCTTAGCTTAGCTTCATCTAAAATTCCTTCTATTTTCTACTCATTGTATGTTACAATTTTCAAAAATTGTTCGATCAAGATTTTTACCTGAGAATGAAAGTATGTTGGGTTATCTCAGTTTTCCCAAAATTGAGGATACACAATACTCATGGCTTCAAATATTTCATGTCGAGGGAATATTTCACGAATCTCTGAGGAAAGAGATTTTGCAATTTCCTTCAAATTATCACCGACAGATTTAACAATGCCTTGAAAATATTCCTCATTAACAGTTACTTCTCTGGTAGAGCGCCTGACTGTCTTACATTGGTATATTTGTATCTCATATCCACGTACAAAAATGCATAAGTTCTCGCTTGCATTAAACTATAAATAATTATCAAGATCATTCAAATCAGTAATTTTTTGCCACATGAAATAATTTGGGCCATCTTGTGTTAGATCTAGATATAGATGATCGAGGGCCAAGCATGTATGTTTACGTAGATTGGCATACTCATTAATATACATAGTTCTGTCTTGGGCTTTCTTCACAAGCTCGTTCATCACATCCAGCATGGGGAGAAGACTAGTTAAAGTTAAGAGTGTCTCTATATCACTTAACCTATGTAAGAGGTCAGGAGCTTTGTCTACTATGCTGCGATGCTCATATATACATAGATTGGCATAGCATTAATATACGTAAACATACATGCTTTCTTGGCCAAGCATACATTATGTTTACGTAGATTGGCATATTCATACGTAGATTGGAATATTCATTAATATACATAGTTTTGTCTTGGGCTTTCTTCACAAGCTTTTTCATCACATCCAGCACGGGGAGAAGACTAGTTAAAGTTAAGAGTGTTTCTATATCGCTTAACCTATGTAAGAGTTCAGAAGCTTTGTCTACTGTGCTATGATGCTCGTACATCACTCCAATCAAGGATTGATATTCTGAAAGAAATCATTGCGCTGGTCCATGCAGGGAGATCCATCTAGTATCGACATCCTTGAGAAGCTTGTTTCTTGGTGTTATTCCCTTAGCAAAATTTTGAAATTCTATGAAATTTTTAGGATTTCAGCAAAAGTATGTGTGGATATCGCTGACTAGATTTTTTACTTTTGATACTATAGGAAACTTGCTTACAATTTTGAATGATAAATTCATTATGTGGGCCATGCAATGAATGCCAAGCATGTATGGTGCACAAGTAGTTTGTAACTTTGTGCAAACACTGTTCCTTTGACCTTGCATCACTGCAGCTCCATCAACTCCTACACACACAAACTTTTTGGCAATTGTCAACTCATCCATACCTGCAATTTCATTCAAATATTTCTTGACTAGTTCAAATATATTTTGCAATGTTGAACTGTCCTTCATTTTATGAACACGGAGAAGATGAGATTAGCGTACATGTTGTTGTATAGTATACAAATGCATATAGACCCAAGAAGTATTATCTACTGCAGTAACTTCATCTAAAGATAATGCAATGAAATTTGACTCTTTTACTTTAACCTTTAAATCTTCCTTTTCCATTGCAACAAGACAATTTTCCCATTCCCATCCAACGTTTACTAACCAATGTGAGTAGGGATTGTAAGGAACATTCAAATAAGATAATAAACCAGAATATTCTGGGTATTCTGTCATAGGATGCCCTCTGGACAAAATATGAAAAACAACAGTCATCTGAACAGTTTTTGATAGATTTGTTGCTTCCATTTGTTTCCCAAATTGAGCCTCAAGTGTACCTTTACATGCACCAAGCTTCGACATTTTTTGGTGATGCACTTCATAATCCGTGAAATACCTAACATGAAGACATTCTTCCTTTGATTTCCATTGTACGACTTGTTCCTTTCCATCTATGATTTATTTTTCATAAACTTTACCGATATGCTTTTCTATAGTGTTAATCTTTAGCAGCAATGTCTTGTCTCTTCCACATTTCCAAGTACAAATTGTACATCTGGCCAATTTTGCATTTTCAATATCGTTTGATTTCCCCACTGGTTCAATGAATGGGTACTTTGACAACCAACCAAGTTGAAAACTCCTTGTCATTTCCCACTTGCACCCCCTTTTTGGTTTATTTTTCCTTTTCTTGCTACCAATATCATCATCCTCATCCAAGTCAATTATCTCATTCCGGCTAACCAGGCCCATTGTATCACTTGGAACATCTTTTGCAGTATTGCTATCCTGATTTGATACATTTTGATTTAAATCAATGACAATCTCAACTTGACCTTCCGGTGGCGATGAGGTATTGGGAATGCTACCAATATTTGGTGGAAGAGTTGATGATGTAGCTCCATCTTGACCTGATGGATCAAAAGCTTTGGCAATTCCAAAGTAAGACTGTATGGTACGTCTAAGTGTTTTGTGTTTTGATGGCCTCCTAGTCTCTTCACCACCCTGAGGAGCGGAAAGAGCCTTACCATCCTGAGGAGCAGAAGGAGTCTGAGAAGCAGCATGAGTCTCTTCACCACCCTGAGGAGCGGCAAGAGCCTTACCCTTGCTACTCAAGTCACTCGACATATTCATCTCTCAGTTCAAATAAAAACTAGAAAAAAATGTCTTCTTGCTTAAGGACAGAGAATAATAATATAGATCCCATTCCCTACTCAAAATATCATCTTTAAGACTGAAGCAAGAATGGAAAAGAGATAAAGAAAACTTATTATTATAACTAATAACACTATGAAGAAATGATCACTCACCTTTAAGTCTACATTTTCAACTTTGGCTGACTTCTGAATAAATGACACTTTTGATTGTATTTATTTCTATTCAAGGAATGGATTAATAATATTCCTTTCAGTGATTTATCAAAGATTGTGTGAATGGAAATGCAATAGGAATTTATAAGTAGTGTGATAAGTGTTGTTCTTTAAATATGGTGCAGAATCACATATCAAATTCAATACCACGAATAAAATATAAAATATTTGGCTTTTCCTAAACTTAGTTGCTAGTCCTCAGAGTTATATAACCTTGTCACAGAGTTCTAAATTTTCATAACTTTGTGATTTCCCGACTTGGTTGATGGTTCACTTTGTTGAATCAAGAATGGAAAAGAGATAAAGAAAACTTATTATTATAACTAATAACACTATGAAGAAATGATCACTCACCTTTTAAGTCTACGTTTTTGGCTTTTGTTGACTTTCGAATGAAGAAGTAGAACCTCATAACCAAACAAAATATGTAAGAATAAATGACACTTTCGATTGTATTTATACCAATCCATGATTCCATGTTTGGAAAATTCCGCGGGATTTTTAAATGGTATATTAAAAATTTGGTGAATCTCGTGTGCTTATACAACGATATGTTGTAATTTTGAAGGCAAAATGTTTCCTCAAATGTAATTATTTTTTTATGTTATTGGTGAAATAGGTCCTCATGAGCAACTATTTATAAATTTTAATTGGCGAAATGAGTCCTCACAAGAAAATATTTGTAAATTTTAATTGGCGAAATGGGTCCTGATACAATGTTGTTTTAATAGTATTGGCGAATATGTAGGTGTTTTATTAAACTCTTTCGGGATTCTAGGAGAAAATATTAGTCTGTCAAATTGAAATGTGTAGTTTGACATGGCGAACTTGTTGCTTAAATATGCCTCATAAAAAAACTCATTGGCGAATGGACATGCATTGGACCTATATTTCGTAAAATCCGGGCGATTTGGACACCCTATTGGGTGCGAGAAATTCACCAATTTTGACTTGGCTGATTCCTAGAATTCACCAATTGGTGAAGATTCGCCACTAAATTTTTCCCTAATATTGGACCTCCCTCTTAACCAATTCCCATGCCTTCCAAAGGCTTCTAGAAACCATTGAACCTACAGGTGCTATTGGATATTTGGTAATGATCAGATTAGTAAGAGGTAGTGATTTCCAAGACTTAGCCAATTTGGGTTTATCCCCCTCTAGGGATTTGATGACCCACTTAGCAGCTAGACCAATACCATGTTTCTTTAGGTCCTTGAGATCCAAAACACCATGTGGTTTTTCTAAACAACACCAATCCCATTTAACAGAGTGAATTTTCCTCTTTCCTTTCCCATCAAACCACGAGAAACTTCTTTTTGTTTTTAACCTCATTAACTTGATAACTATTGAAGAACCAAAAAAATGCAAAATAGATGGTATAAGAAGATAGGACTTTTTGACAGACCTAAATCCTACCAGCTAAGGAGAGATATTGCTTGTTCCAACCATCCAATTTCTTCACAATTTTGGCTTTAATCCATAGCCATATTTCCTTTAGGTTGGGATAAACAAAGAAAGGGATCCCCAAGTATCTAACTTGTTTTTGGTGGCCTCCCCACTAAAAAAAAAAATTTGCAACCAATTTGGTGGTGTATTTTGCTAGCCTAGCATCACATATTTCATCCTAGAGACCTTGGCTCTAGAAGCAAGGCAGAATAAATTAATCTTATTCATTAGATTGGTGATATTTTCTTCTTGTAGCTCTAATAAAATAGAGGTATCATTAGCAAACTATATGTTTAGGAGCTCATTCTAATCAGGCAGCCTTATAGGCCTCTCACCTTTGAGGTGTTGAGATTCTCCATTAGAAGGTAATGGAGGGCATCTGAGGCAAGGGTATGTGCAGGATCATGGTGGGCCAAAAAGTGGCAATATGATGGGTATGTGGCTGACAACTTTTTTTTAACCAAAATTGATGAAACGAAAAGGGTTTTTAAAGGATATTCTCAACTTTCCACCAATATAAATTATGCTTTACTTTGAATTTAATAAGTAATTATTATTTATTTTTTATTCAAATTATGACTAAAGTCCTAATCGATAGACTGATTGAAAAACATCTATAGCTTTCAAACGATATCACATTTTTTGAATCCAAAACATGCATCAGATTCTATTCTTCACATACTATAAGATTAAAAAAAGAAAAATTGAATTTCATAAAGTTTTGAGCAAGTTAAGGTGGTCAGACATATGAGTTTTTAATATTTTTTAAAAGTTGTAATAAAAAATGCATAATTAATTATTTACTTGGAAAAAAATTACAAAAAAATATGCATCACATCAGGACATGAGTCATCTACTTATATATTATAAAATCTTATAAAAAAATATTATCATTTTATTGTGGTTAGGGTGGTCAGACAAACACCTAATTCTTATTTTTTCCCTGAAATTTAAGTACTATTGCATTGAAATTTCAAATTCTCACCAAATATATTTCTGTTTTTTTTAAACAAACCTAGTAGTTTAGAAACTATATTCAATTTGCTATAGATTCTATTCTTACATATTTTTGAAATAATATAGATAACTTATTGAAATTTTTAAGTCAAGTTGCCTAACTCTGATTTTTCTGATTTTCTTGCCACTCAAGGGCCTATTTTTTCCACGATGATCCTGCACATACCTGCAATGAAAAATAATGCATGGGAAAGAGGACAACCTTGCTCGATTGACCTATCAAGCTTGGAGATTTCAAACTTGGAGCCATTCACCTCTACCTAGGCAGAGACATCTTTCAATAGAGTTCCCACCATATTACAAAATGATTGTGGAAACCCAAAAGCATCAAGTTCCATTTGAAGGAAATACCACTCCACCCTATCATAAGCCTTTTTCAAAATCAAGCAGTACAACATGGTAACATTCTGATCTAAGCACTTGGTGCAATCCAAAGCCTCCTAGCTAGTTATCAAGTTTTCTAGTATGTACCTACCTTTTATAAATCCTATCTGATTGGAGTTTATAAACTTAGGGGGTAGGTTGGTTAGCCTCATGGCTAATATTTTAGCTAAAAATTTGTAAGAGACATTCAACAAGGTGATTGGTCTTGAGTTTTTAATCAAGGTTTTGTCCCCATCCTTAGGAAATAGTTTAAAATGAGACCTTTGTTGATGCTAGCCCCTAAGGAGCCTTGATTTAAGGCCTCCATATAGACTTGATGCAAATCATCACAAATCCAATCTATGCTTACCTTATAAAACTCAACAGGTAACTCATCAACTCTAGGAGATTTTTCATTGCTCATGGATGAAATGGCTTTCCTTATTTCTTCTTTGGATATGCTATCTAAGAGCTTTACATAGTATTCCTTAGAGACTTTGGAAGGTATCAATCCCTTAATAGTGATTATAGCATCTTTGCATTCCTTGCTATTGCCTTCAGATTTAAAGAGATTTTTAAAGAATAGAAAAAAAAATGATTGAGAATTTCCTCTTGGCTTGACAAGGTTACACCATCATGACATATTTGCAAAATATTCTCCTTTAACCCTTTTTCCTTGATTTACCTGAAGAAAAATTTAGTTCCTTTGTCACCATTACTCAACCAGTTGAGCTTGGATCCAACTTTAAGCCCTTGAATCTTGGTGATCTAAAACTTCCTCAAAGCACTTTTGGCCTTGTGAAGTTCTTCATAGAGGTCTTCACTAAGAGGATCACTTTGAATCCTAATCTAACACCGTGAAGCACCTCTTGGAGATGGTTTTCCTCCCTTCTCCCACCCATTTCCCTCTTTTTTCCAATTGTCTGAAAAATGATTTTCCAACCATTTATGTTTTGGTTCCACCTTTCTATAGGGCTGAGATATTTGAGTAGCCATTTCATGTTCGCACCTCTAAGGGTTGATATGGATGCCATACAATCCTCATCTTTCAAAAGATTGGTGCTAAGCAAGAAACTATCCTTGGTTTTGGGATTGAGTTTGGCTCCATTATTGACAATTATATTAGCCTTGAAAGGATGGTGATCTAAGAGGGCATGTGAGTAGACCAACACTTTACCCTCATCATTGAAGGGATCAAAGCTAGAGAAATCCTTATTGAAATAGAACCTTTCTAGCCTATTATATATTCTCTTGCCCCCTTTTTGGGCATTACACCATGTAAACCAGATGATTTTTCTCTCTTTTTTCATGCCATCTAAAGGATCTAGGATATTGAGTTTGTTCCTCATACGTGACCAATATTGTTTTTCATTTCCGTTCCATTCCATGCTAATGCCACCTTTATCATCCTTACATTCGATCATGTTAAATTCCCCACCTAGTACCCAAAGGACATCCGAGAGGCTAGTCAGCCATTTCCATAATTCAATCCTTTCAAGGTAGTCATTTGAGGCATAGATTGAGCAAATACAAAACTTAGATTCCCCTTTTTCAAATGTGACCCATACCACCATGTTGCAGGGAGAGAATCCAAAATTGCTTAGGTATGGTTTCCATTTGTTTTCCATTACGATGGTTGTTCCTCCTCCCCCTTTTCATAATAGGACACAACCTGAGAAAAGTTATCCCAAATGAATTTTAGATTGGAATCTAGAATGAAGCCTACTACCTGAAGCTCTTGAAGGAGAACAAATTCCTTATTTTTATCTAAATTGAGGAACCTTCTCACCACATACTTCCTATTTGGGGACTCTAACCCCCTTACATCCCATGAAGTGCAACTAACTCTTATCATTACCATTAACTTTTTTAGACTCTTTACCATTTCTAAACATTTCTAAGTACTTGATAGCTTTATCTTCAACTTCTATTCTCTTAGCAGAGGGAGCTGAAAGGAAAATCCTAGTTTTTTCCTCTTTCCTTTAGTAATGCCCAGACTTCTCTTACCAATAGTTATCGAGCTGCCTTTCTTTCGGCCTCTCTTCTTTGGCTCTTTAGGAGGCCGAGGGGTATCCCCCTTCTTGACATTTGTCTTTTCCAATATCCACCACCTCGCTTAACAATGAGGCACTCTCAGGTCTAGACTAGTTATCAATGGAGCCTCCAATAACCACATGCTTTCTAGGGGTCTGGTCACTATCTAAATATCCAGTAGGACCTATAGGTTCAATGGTACAACTTAAGTCTCTGATAAGCCCTTTGGAGATCTCTTCTTTATCAACTGACCACCTTTTGACCATCTCAGTTAAGGAATCCAGGGATTCCTCCATGGGTGAAGGGGAGGACACATCACCATTGGGTGTGTGGGTGCCATCCCCTATCCTAGAGAGATGGTTACTTATTTTAACTTCCCCAACCAAAGTGTTAACAATATTTTCAGAATTATTAAAATGCAACAATGAAAATTCTCTCAATATAGGAGTAGGGTTTCCTACGGTTGGAAGATTGTCCCGGCCATCGTCACAACTAGCAAGGGCTGAAAGAATAGAGGAAGAGATTTTGTCTAGTTAGGAGGACTTTTTAGGCCGATTAACCTGACTCAAACCATCCTTCCCTTTCGCTTCAATTTTTTAGACAACATATCTAATCATAAAGGAGGTTTTATTAGTTGCCAAATCAGATTGAACATTCAAAATTATAGTTTCTTCATCCACTTTTCCATTAACACAATTTTTTATAATCTCAATTTTTTTGTTTGAATTGTTTAAATCAATATTTCTTCTAATTTTCTCAAGAGCTAATTGTTGGGCATTTAGCTTTTTTCGGACCTTGTCTAAGGAAGCCACATCGAGATAATAGGGAGGTGAACTTCCAATAGAGGAAGATGAGGGGAGAGAATGCGACAGGGGGGAAACGATATGCACTAAAGGCTCAAATGAATTGTGGGTCTCGAGCAACGACTGACCAACAGGGGATGCAAACAAGGGAAGAGGCTCAAGGAGACCTTCACAGGTGGGATTCTCAGCCAAGAACAAACTGGGAGAGGAAAGTTGAACTTTCACGACTAGAAAGGGCTTGGTAGCAAAGAGTAGGGAGCAAGTAGCAAAGACACCAGTCGATGGAAAATTAGTAGAAGAGGGAAAACTAATAGCATACGACCCAGTGGAGCCACTATTAGAGGCTAGGTTGGGAACGACAATACCCACCCTAATTTGAATCAAAGGGAAATTCCTATGAATGTGACCCTCCTTTCTGCAAAGATAACAGGTGCCTAGGCCTCCTAGAACTTCCACATGGCATATTGAAGAACCCCCTCAATCCTTAACCGATATTGCCAAGTAGGTTAACCCTAGGGTTGAGCAACATTGGGTCATGAGCATTTATGTCCAGGAGGGAGACCCTAGGCCTATCAACTTGGAGGATGCTCCCAAACGAAGCAAGGATTTGTGAAACAAAGGACTAGAGGTCCTGAGGGACATCCTTGAGAAGCAGCCACCTAGAGCTCAAGAGTGCAAGGATCTTTTCGTAATTGACCCTGAAAGACCAAGATAGCACTCAAAAGATGGATTTCCCTATGATCTAGTAGGGCTTCCGCAAAACTTTGGATTGTATTTCATGGTTTTTACAAAGAATTAAGAAAAGACCCTTCTAGATCATTCTACAAAATTCCATTTGAATGTTCTTTTTTTATTCCAAACAATGTTAAACCAATTATCCAAGTATTTCATGGTAGGGAGATTGTTAAGGTCGATGGCAACAAAGAACAATACAACCCTAGACAGCCTATTTTGTCCATTATCGATTGTATTTAGCATATAAAAAATAGGCTCAATTATAGTGGTGCCTGGAGGGCACATACCTTGTAGTCCTGCATTCGTAGTAGCCTCCTTACCTAACTCAATTTTCTCAAAAAAAAATTTGCACTCCCAGGGCACACCAATGCTTCACCAGTAACTGCATCTTTGAAATATTTTGGATGATTTATGTTATTAAGAACTTCATCTTTCTCTGAGGAAGCCCCAAGGGGTTTTGGGGGGACGTACCCCCCTCCATAACACACACATGAGTGAGAGACCTTTTAGGCTAGTGAAAATTAGCCCTCAGCCAAGTACATACACACAACGACAAGAAGAAAAAACAATAACACTAATGCAATTGAAAGGAAAAAAATAAAGCCAACCTAGAGGCATACAGAGGGACAATACAAGCAAACCTTCATGGGGGAGGGTCGAGCCTCCCCCACCACTTGGCCGATGAAGAGTTTAGCACCAGGAACCAGAGACCTTAGATCGCCTTCTTCCAATCAAAACTACATTTTTTTCTAAATAAGTACCTATTTCAAAAGAGAATGTATCCATAAAATCCTATAGCAATGGTGCTCAATTTATCCACAAAAGCCTATAGCGATGGTGCAGGAGCACCTATTCAATGAATGCCTTCAAAAGGAAAAATTGTAAAGTTTGATGTGTCACCATGAAAATCATGTAAAAAGAGGCATGATGTGGTCATATTTGATGTATTTAGGTCTCAAAGAAGTTTATAAGGGGTCTAGGATGTTAAAAATGCAAAAGCTATCCTTTATTGTCAAAATGCAAAAAAAAGGATGCAAAAAAATGTAAAAAGTGCAAAAACTTGCAAAATGTAGATAAAGTCAAGAATGTGAAGGTTCATCTCATTGGAGAAGATGGTTAGTTAGTTGGAGATGAAAATACACGTGTTATAATTGTTGTAAAGGCTCTATAAAAGCATTGAAAAGGCCGAGAAGGAGCAGATTTGTATTCTTGATACATTTACTAAATAAAATTCCCTGTTTTCCTGAATTTACAGTGCTATTTCTCTTGTCCAGTAGTCTATAAGATATATAATTTATTTTTTTCATTTATGGAAAAGAGTTAACAATTACTCAGAGTTGTTTTGATAGGTTTCAATTATATTTAGAATAAAAAATATCAAGTTTATGTAATTTGTTAGGAAAAACCTAGTCAAGGGTTTGAGGGTCTTGTAAGGATTTAAATCCTCCATCCCACCTTTGTAGATTTAGTAGAAAGGTGGGATGAATTAATTAGCATGTATATAGTATGATTTGAACCTTTTGTATTAACAAGAATAGAGGAGACAAGGATATGAAGATTTGTTGTTGCTCGCTCACGAAAATGTAGAAATTCTTTACAAAAGGCATGGCTCCAAGTTGGAATTTGATACAAAAGATGAAAACTGATTTGGAGAGAGTGTGGATAGTTGGGGAAGACTTTTTCAAAGATGATTAAAGAGTTTTCAAGGTGGTAAGAAGATTGGAGAGGTTGTTTTCTATAAACCCTCATTTCTTAAGCTTGTTTTGTGCATATGACAAGGGTTTTGAAGATTAGTGTTTTGTTGAGCCATTGAGCCCTTAAAGGTGGTTGAATCTTGAGTTTTTTAACTTGAATCAATACTATTTAAGGTTATATAATGGTTTGGAGTTGTTTTTGTGGGGGTTGCTTTGTATTTTAAGCCTATTTAGGGCTCTAAAATGTAGGGCAGTCAAAGGTTCAGTTATTTCTTCCAAAGTAATGATATGTGATATTGAGATATGTAAATTTGTGCCTAAATGGGTTCCTAAAAAAATCAATAGACCGTGGAGATCTTATGTGAAATACACAATATACCCGATTAAGACATGTTGCTATGCTATAAGAAATTGATGATATGAATACACGAATGTGTAAATATGATGACACAGAATGGTAAGGCAGTATAATTGGTTTGTTATTGTCAAAGTAAAGATGGTAGAAGGTGTTTCAAGGTCTAATAAGAGTTAGAAGTAAGGTTGGGTGATCGGTTGCCTTTTTGCTCCATGGAAACTAGTTGAATGAAGGGTCATTTGGTAAATAATGAATGATTTGATTGGCTCAGTGTCATACAAGTGTGTTAGTGGTTTAATTTTGTCTAAACATAATGGGTGCAGTGTCTTGAAGATCTGGTAACAAGTTTGGGGTAAGTTTGGCAGATTGAATGTCTTATTGCCTTGTTTGGAATACAGTTTGCAAAGAGATGTTATTTGGTGATTAATGAAAGAATTTGTTGGATCAGTGTTTCTGATTGTGGTTTTGATTTGGCTCAGTCATTTTAATGCTGGTTAAGGTATGTTTAAGCCTGATAAAGGCCTTGAATGTTGATTGGGTGATTTTGGGTGTTTGATAGCCCAATGAATAGCCAAAGAATTTGATGGATTTTGGTGAATGGATAAGTGAGTTTTTGATGTATTGTGAAATTGATCTTCTTAGTTTGAGTTTGGGTCTTGAGTACCCTAGATGATTGGTGTTTTTGGTAGATGCTCTGCATTGCAGTCTACATAATAATAAACACTCATAACAAAAATTCTTGGAGATATAATCATAGTGTAATTCAACAATGTAACTCAACTAATAAAATAAATAAGTTAGCGAACTAAGAAACTACCATATTTTGCAATAGCAACACTATGATTTGCATGCAATTGCCTTTCTTGCCAACAATTGTTTTTCACATTAATTACTAAATTTATAGAGAAGTTGGAGTGGTTATGAAAGCTAGGGTGGTGATCAAAACTCATGGGTTTGATATTTATTGAAATTCCATGATTGTCTCAACAGTCTTTCACATCCTTGTTATGCCAAGACATCCTTGACATATATTGAAACTTTATCCATGCAAGGGACTCATATTTATTTCGAAGTATTGCTAAGTATTGTCTAGCAAAATTTTGTGCGCAACATTTACCCACCACTACATACCTTTGAGTGTATTACAACATGATTAAAGTAAAGATTTTTATCTACAATGTGATACATATAAAAAAATTTATGTACACATACATTTTTCATTATAGCGGTACACGTAATAAATAAAAATATAATTAAAAAATAAAGAACAATTTTATATCTCAAATTAGTAAACTTCTAAATTGATATTAAAAATATTCTAAATTAATAATTTTTTTAATAAATATTATAAATTAGAATATTAAAATATATATTATAAATTAAAATATTATTAATAAATTTAAAAATTTATTAATAATTAATGTAAGTGTTCTAGAATTGTCTATGGGTGTAAAGAAACTATGTTATAAAAATTAACAAAATAGTATTTTAATTTATAATTATATAATTTTTCATTCACAAAAATAAAAATATATTGATTTTGAAATTGATAATACTTTTATTATTGTATACTTTTAATCAGAGTTATTATAGGTTTGAGTTTTGATGATATTTCTAAAAATCAGTTATAATAGATATGTTCATTTTGTGATTGATAAAATTTTAATTTAATATTGTATAATAATTATTATTTTCTTGAGATATTTGACTTTTGATAAAATTATTATTATTTATAATATTAAATGAAAACAATGAATATTAAATATAAGTAATGAATAATATTAAATATTATTAAATATATTTTATATTATTATTATATTAAATATATTTTTAGAATCAATTTTTCAAGAATCATTGGGAAACAATTATGTTGCAACCTCCAACTTACACGTGCCTCCAACTATCTGGTATTTCAACTAATTTCTCCGCGTAGTTACATCATTCCATCTCATCTCATTGGAAATGATGAATCTTATTTCCACATTCCGCGGTCCATAACGCGTTTACAACGCAACTGCTCTTGGCTATATATATACACAATGTGTATCTCCACATATCCATCACCATCAACTGCTCCCCCGTGTCTGCAGTGTTAGGACTTGTATATTTGTCCACAGTTTCTTTTTGTTTTTGTTTCTAAAGGATGTCTGAGGAGCATCGTCATCATCTGTTTCACCACAAGAAAGAGGAGGTGAGCGCTGATGCAGACACCAGCGTTTATGTAGAGCAAACGACGGTTGAGTATGGGAGTGAAGAGAAGTATGAAAAGGCCAAAAAGGAGGAAAAACACCATAAGCATTTGGAGCATGTTGGCGAGCTTGGCACCGCCGCTGCTGGAGCATTTGCACTGGTATGTGTTGATATATTCAATGAGTATATGTAAACTACATTTGAATATGTATATTTGTATATATGTTTGGCGAATTCGGCGCCTTGGCTGAGGGAGGATTTGCACTGTTGTATATATATACACTGAATATATGTAAAACCGTTGCTTTTAGGGTTTGAAATTATATATTTCGTAATATATTGGTTGTGTGATGTGGTATACTTTGTTTTATATATATACATTGAATATATGTAAAAATATTGTTTTTAGGGTTTGAATTTATATATTTTGTGAGTAATATATTGGTTGTGTGATGTGGTATACTTTGTTTTATATATATACATTGAATATATGCAAAACTATTGTTTTTAGGGTTTGGAATTTATATATTTTGTGAGTAATACATTTGCTGTGATGTGATAGTATGAGAAGCATGAGGCAAAGAAAGATCCAGAGCATGCTCACAGGCACAAGATAGAGGAGGAGATCGCTGCAGCTGCTGCTGTGGGCAGTGGTGGGTTTGCATTCCATGAACACCATGAGAAGAAGGAAGACAAGAAAGAAGCTGAGGAAGCCCATGGCAAGAAGCATCACCATCTCTTCTGATTTGCAGTGCTGACAATAAATCTACTACAGTAGTAGAAATGTGTGTGTTCTAAGTGCGGGACTGCTGCGAGGACTATATCTACTCTGCATTTAAGTTTTATGCTATTTTGAAGAAAATAAATAAAATGGGTTTTCTTGAATATATGACTAATTATTATTAGGTGGAAACCAAAAAATAGTTAGAAAGTGACTACATTTAGTAGCTTGAGAGAGAATACAAATAGACAATATATTTCTCTATGTTTTGAAGAGTTGGGCATTAAATTTCTATGTATTAGACTTTTATTTTTTGTTTCTAATATTGTTAGAATAGACATTAAAAGCTAGTAGCAACCACACACAAATTTGATAGACTATGGTGTATAGTGAAAAGAAAATGAAAACTATTTTAGTGGCTATGGTTTCTAAGAACTAATGGATTCATAGATGTATAAAATATGCAGCCCTCACAAAAGATCCAATTGAAGAAGATAAAGATGAAGGATGCAAAACCCTTGGGTAAATTATTATAATAAAAATTGAATTATCTTAATTATAATAGAAATAACTAACTACTCAAAGAAGGAAAGGGAGTGACAAAATAAAGTTAGTTAAATTATAGTTTCTGAAGAGAGAGTTTGAAACCCTTCAAATGAGGGATGTTGAGTTATTTTACACTTTGATGGAGTATGCATCTAACAAATCAACTAAAAATTAATGGAAAAGAAATTAAAGATTAGATTATTGAAAAAATAATAGGAGTTTTCCTATCAAATTTGATCTCATAGTCATCATAATGCAAGAAGCTAAATATTAGTCACAATGGGTTCACTACATACCCATGAATAGTGCCTAATAGGTCTATTTTTTCTTCCTTAGAGAAAGAAATTGAAGCTCAAGCCAATGTGAGAGGTAGGGGATGCACAAAATAATACTCAATATTATTATTTCTACAAGTATGGTTATTTTTGTAAGTGGATGTATAAAATGGTACTATGAATTAGTAAAAATAAAGTGCAAATGTGACTAATGAGAAGGAGACTAAACTTTAATTAAAAATTTATCACATGTGTACAATATTGGTGAACAAGCTAACATTGAAGTTTCATACCTAAATAGTAGATGAATCAACCACATGAGTGGAAATGAAAACTTGTTTACATTATTTGATAAGAATGTTTAGTATGAGTTAGAATAGGGACAATTAAATAGTTTTATTAAATAGTTTTAGATGTGGATAGACTTATTTTCCTTATTATTTCATTAGAAATGAGATCCACACAAAGAATTGACTTACAACCCTTAGGTGAGTCAACTCCAATGGAAATTTACCATTTCTTTATGATTGATAGATAGGGTATCAACCTAAAACAACACTTTTTGGGAGAAAACTAAAAATAGTAAATCAATTGAATTATGCACATTCAAATTTGAAACATCAATTTAAAGCATAATACAGAAAGAAACAACAAATAGATCTGGAAAGGGCAGAGTTATGTGTACATGTCACCAAAATGTAGATTTGGATTTGGTAGATCCGGAAAAGGCAGAGTGATGTGTACTTGTCACTAAAATGTAGATTTGGATTTGGTAGATTTGGAAAGGGTAGAGTGATGTGTGCCTATCACCAAAATGCAGATTTGGGAGGCTAACTAGGACTCATTCGCCTATAGGTGAATGGGTCTTTGTGTAGAGTTTTCAAAAAAAAATCAGGAGCCTCTAATGTGAGTCTGTAGTTTTTGTTTGATTCAAATTTCTGTGTCGAAAAGTCAGAAATCAAATCTATAGGTGAGATTTTGTGAATCAAATATGTAGGTGAAATTCCATGAATTGACAATAACTTTGAAAACTTTTCCAATCTTGCTCTTTAAGAGATCTTCAATCCTTGTTCAACCTAAGATCTACAACACAAACACAAGAGAGAAAAATTGTTTGTTTTTGGTGAATGGGGGTTTGCCTTGGTCAAACCCTGTTTGGGTAATTAAACCTTGAATTGAAATAATGAAACATGAAAGGACTGATGAATGAACAATGTTATGTTGCAAATCATCAAACCTTTGAATAAAATTTTGGATGGCTAAAATGTTAATGTTGATCTTGCATGAAATGGATTCAATGGATGTGGATCTTGACATTTGAAATATGACTTGAATGCTTGACTTGAATATTTGAAACCTACATTACAATGTTAGCTCCAAAAACATGCATGATTGCAAAATACTTTGACATGATGCTTGATATCTTGATTGTTGCAATAAATCACTGATATATCTGCTCTTGAATGCCCTTGACAATAGTATTTTCTCTTGTGAAAGTTATCTTCTTGCTTCTATATTTCTTAGGATAATTGATGAAATAACCTTGTATTTATAAGTATGTATCCTTAATTCCTAAAAATTAAACATTACAAGTTGACATTTGAATTTGGGGACATTAAAATACAACCAAAAAAATATTTTAAATTTAGGTTCAAAGGCCTAGGGAGGACCCATGGGCGAATGCATCCCAGGTTCCTATTCCTAGAACATACATTGCTCAAGGTAAAGTATTATGTGTTGGAATTAATTATTGTTGGTTTCCCCTTCAGAAAATATAATTTATTGGGCTTGTAAATGTAAAATAGAGCATATTAAGGCATAATTAAGTCCAATTTAATTGAGGGGATCCAAACAAAGTGTGAAAATGTAAAGGAGTACATTTTCCTACACTATATTTAGCCCCCACTTTAGTGAGAGGATGAGTGAAAGGACAAACTCACACTAAAGTAGACAATCAAGAGAGGTCTAATTGTACAATTGTTGGAAAAATAAGATGACAAAGGTCAAGATCGATGATCAAGCCCCCAAGATCTAAGATCTCATGGCAAGCTAACAAATGCACGAAGAGACACATACCTTTGTTAAATATGCAACAGTAATGACAAAATACTAAATCATACAATGTCAAAGACTCAAAGAAAGGGAAAAGAAAAAGAAAAAAAGGGGTTGATCAAGCCTCAACTATTTGTCCAACTCGATGTGGATCAATCCTTAGCTATTTTTCCAAAACATTTACAAGTGAAACCCGTTGTCCACTATGCAAACAAGTACTCACATGGGCTAGTGAAATCTTATGTCTACTAGGTGAGCCCTAGGAAGTGGCTAGCTAACCATACTAAAGTTATACCTCCTGATAACTTTGATAAGGTGCCACCGAAATGGTCACAAGGATAACAAGTTGTGTTATTCTAGACACTCATGAAAAAGGCTCCACTAGCAAGCAAGTTATGTTATGCTTGGTGGCCTTGAAAAAGGGTAAAGGCTCTACTAGAAAGCAAATTATGTTATTCTTGGTGGCTTTGAAAAAGGGTAAAGGCTCCACTGGCAAGAAATTTGTGTTATGCTTGGTGGCCTTGATACATGTGATAGGATATTCAAAGGGGTTTTGCTCAGTTCATGAAAGGTCTCTCCTTAGGGAGCATCGCGCCTAATGTCTCCAAGAGAGGACTAGTCAAGGATAAAAAATTCACAACTTATGGAATGCAATCTGTAACATCACCACTAAGAAGAATGTCATATGCTCAGAAAGGTCGCAATCTTGAAGGACATCAAACCCAATGTCACAACCAATAAGAAGACATATCATGTGAAGTAAGAAGACAACACTAAGAAACATTCATGAATTATAGTAAAAAATGTCAAAATGATAATGTTAATGTATGCTCCCACTTTAAAGAAATTGTTGAACCCCATGTTGTGAGCAATTACTTTAAACTAGAAAAATGATAGATGCTAAAGAAGGGGTTTCCCCCAAATGAAATCCCAACCCCATAAGGGATCCACAGATTCGAGGTTAGTGTATGTCTTTGCTACAATGTTATTATAGAGCTCATAAATGTCATCATTCCCCAAATACTCGTGGTACTAGTAGAATGACACATAGAGAGAAAAAACAAAAAAAATCCTTTTGGGTCAACATGGAGGAGACCTAAATGTCTCAAAGCCTTTCATCATCCCCAAAATGAAAACAAAAGACAAAAGAAAAGATAAAGGGTTTACAACATATAGAAGAATGTAGGTAAAAATAGAGGAATGAACATAAAGACATGTCAAACAGAATGATATGGGGGATCACATTACACACATGCAATCACACACAAAGAACATGAAAAGAAGAAAAAGAAAAGACTAGTAAAGCATGCATGCGATTCAACCTATAGCAGGTCATCCGCATCCCAATCTTGTTCATCATATGCAAAAGGTAGATAACTAGCCAAAGGGACAACAACAAGTGTTGTACTAGGAACATCACCAAGTTCAACACGTGGTGAGTCACTCTTTATAGGAGGATCATCCCTGTTGTTATTGTCTAATCTCATGGAAGATGATTTTTTTTTTAGCTCATTATGCATTTCCTCATCAATTTTAGCAGTCTCATCATCATCATGCAAGGTAATCACAACAAAAGGTGCTTGTTCTTATTGTGGTCGAGATATAGTATTTTCTTGTTGCGACGAAGGTGGAGAATCATCATGCATTGCTTGATTTCTTTTAATTTTGATTTGTTGATTCATCTTTTGCTTGTAACTGACGAGCAATAACACAATGTCTATGCCTATGCTCTCTAGAATTTTGATTTCTTTTTGTCTGGTTTTCAAGTTGTGATTGTGTAGGAGCAAGTTTATCAAACATAGGTTTATTTTATTCCCATAAGGGAGGAACAAAAGGAACCATGGGAGGTTGTTCAACCACTTTCTCTTTAACTTTGTAAACTTTTTTGATTTTAGGAGGCACAATGAGACTTATTTGGTTATCTCATGGTCTCTTATAGGAAAGAGGTGGAGGATTTTCTATGTTTTGGTCTTGGTTACTTGGAAGGATTTTTGGTTCAATCATGGTCTCATCAAGGATGAAAGGCTCAATCATGGGTTGAGGCATATTACTAAGGGATAATTCTGCTATGTGCTTTGCCTTAAACTTTTGATAAGAATTGAAAAATAAGTCTTCACAAGGCCCAAAAGATTCCATAGGTTTAGGCCAAAATAAATCCAATGAGAAATTCCCACAGGAAGACACGAGATTAAATCCACTATGATACACAATAAATATTTGATTGTTAAAGGGAAATTTCAAGCATTTGTGGAAGACTGACGACACGAATTTCATGGAGCAAAGCCACGGGTAACCAATCTTCACATGGAAATGATCCAACATTGAGATGATGGAAAATGAGACATTTAACTATTTCAGTACAAATTTTAAAGAGTTAACAAACCTATCGTAGGTAAAGAAACACCATTATGTGTTTTGATCCATGATTTTATTTTTTCATAAGTATCTTGATAAAGTTCATGCACAAACGAGAATTCTTTAGTTATTGCATTCTCTACATAGACATGATCAATTAGTATCCCATTAGTAGGCTTGTCATTTTGTGAGAAAGAAATGTTAAGGGACATATTGGTTAGGCCCTTACGAGGTTGAACTTCAATGATTCCAATCATACTTTCCATAATATTTTCCTCATTATCATTTATGTTGTTATCATTAGTGTCAACATTCATCACATCATTCTTGTTTTCACTAGCTTTGACAAAGGAGATGTTATGATTTGGCATAGGATTGGTAAATATTTGCAAATTTTGGTTGGGAGGGGCAACAAACATATTACCTTGATCATTAACACCACCAATTTGAATGTGATTAGAATCAATGAGGTCTTACACAATATTTTTAAGATGCTTACAATGTTTCGTATCATGTCCATTTTGTCGGTGATAATGGAAAAAGGAATTTTTTTTATAGTTTGGAGGTAAAGGATTAGTATGATCAAGAGCTCTAATAGGAGGTAAGGAAATTAAGTTCTTGTTTAAGAGTTGCAACATGATCGAATGAAGGGTATCAAGTAGAGGGGTAAATTGTCTTCTCCTCTCCTCAAATGTATACGGATTTGTTGTTTCTATAGCAGCCACTTGAGAGTCAACATGTTGAGTTGGTTGAGGGGAATTGAGTTGTATATGGCCCTTATTTGGTGTCTTGAATGATTGGTAGTTGGTTTGAGGCATGGATTCAATTTTTTTAGGATGGTTAGAGGGAGTTTTCACTTCACAACTACTAACCAAATTTTGGTTATCACGAAGGGTTGTACACAATTGTGTGAAGGAGGGAAATTTCATCATATCAATCTTATCTTGAATCTTATGTTGCAAATTCTCAATGAAAATTCGTTGAAGATCAAGATTGGGAATCCTAATGTTGATTTTTTGGTAAATCAATTGATAATTGGAGATAAATTTAGTGACCTCATCATCATATTTTTGCTTGTACATTTCATTACATCTACTAAGGTCATCTTGGGACCCATGTGTATATGGAAATGATTAAGAAAGGAATCAACAAGTTCATTGAATGAACGTATTGAATTATTTGGTAAGGAACAAAACCATTCCAAACCAGTATCTTTCAAGGATCTAGGGAAGAGTTTGGCCAAGAGTTTGTCTTCAAAAATGAACTCACTACATAAGGCTGTGTATGCAAAAACATAGATAATAGGATATCCTTTCCCACCATATTTCTCAAATCTAGGAATCTCTATGCCTTGTGGCATTTGTGTTCTCAATATATCCAAGGATAATGGGGTTCTTTTGAAATTTTGTGAAGGTTGGCCATTTTGATTTTGATTCAATGTAGCAATTTGTTGTTGGAGGGATGAAACACTTTGTAAGAGTTGGTTAAGGATGAGATCATTATTTGTGTTGTGAGATGGAGGTGAATATGGTGGAGGTGTATATGTATTTGGAGGACAAGTGAATTGTAAGTTTGTGAGGGGAGACAAATTAGGAGATATGAGATTTGAATGCACAAAGATAAAGGGATTCCCAATGCAAATGCATGTAGTATAGGAAAAAGTATCCCTTTTTCACACTTAATTTGGGAATAAATATTAAAATGAACTAAATTATGCCTTAATTTAGTATTTTAATATTTATTTTACATATTCACATTAAGTTTAGGACCCTATTAAATAAAATGGACTTAATTTAGCCTTATTTTTGGTGTTGTAAAGTGTACCTCTACACTTTCACACTTATCTAGGGCTTTATTAATTAATTGAGGTTAATTTTCCTTAATTGGCCCCTTTAATTCAAATCCAAGCCTATTATTTGCATTTTCTGAAGAGCAAAACCTGACAAGCATTAATGTCATAACATAGCACTTCTCATTAAGCAATGTGTGTCCTAGGTGAGTGACCTAGGACCCATTCAACCATGGGCGAATGGGTCCTCACTTAGACCTAGGACCTAAATTTAAATTATGTTTTTGGTGGTATTTTAATGATTTCAAATCTATATTCACATGTCGGCTTGTGTTATTTGAGTTTCAAGAAATTAATGTTACATACCTATAAATATAAGGTCATTTCACTATGTTTCACCTAGAATTTTCAAGAGAGCTTTCCTATAGCAAGTGTATGAGATAAAGAGCGTTTCAAGGTATTCAAGAGAAGATTTATTGAAGAATTATTGTAGAAATTAAGATCCAATTATAATATCAAGGTCTTCTTACATCATGCATGTTATTTGAGCTAATATGTTGATGTAGTGTTTAGGATCCATTCAAGCATTCAAGGCATTGTTTCAAATCAATTTTCAAGATCAAGATCCACATCCATTGAAGCCATTTCATTCTAGTTGCAAATCTATGTTCCAAGGTTCATCCAAGGGTTTGATTTATGTGGAAGATATCTTGAAGATCTCTTGAGGAGAAAAATTGAAGAAGTTGTCAAAGTTGCAAAAGTCGTCAAGAAAGTTCTCATCTCACGAATACTCAATTGCAAAATTTATTTCCGACACTCTGAGCCTAAAACCTAAGAAAATTGAGAGATTCAAATATGTTGCAGAGGCTCCCAAAAGCTACAAAAAATCCCTAAACTAGGACTCATTTTCCCCTAGGCAAATGAGTCCCAAGTTAGCTTCAGAAAAGCACTTTTGGTGACTGGTACATACCTTCTTACCTCTCTCGGATTTACAATTTTATTTCTAGTTCCATCAATATTGATATTAATTATCTTCAAGATCCAAGTTGTATATTGAATTTTGGAGTTAGTTTGTTATTTTTAATCTTTCTCCCCAAAGTTTTGTTTAATCAAGACCCCCGTCCTTGCAAAAAAGGGAAATCTGTAGATTCACACTTTGACCTGACTCACCTCACAATTGATAGTCATTTTATTGTGTGGATCTCATTTCCTAATGAATTGAAGAAGAATAGGTTCATTTAATCCCTCTTTCTTTTGGTCCTATAACCTATTTTTTCCTTTTCATTTTGGTGAACCTGAGTTTGATAATTGCATTTTTCTTATTTTGGAGTCCATTTTCACCCTAGATTTATATTTTGCATTCATTTACATTGTATTGAATTAAAATTAGTCTCATTTAGGGTTGTTTAGTTTGCATTAACTTTGCATTTCATTTAGAGGTTTTAGGATTCCATCTTTGCATTCTTCAAATCTAGAAAATACAAAAAAAAATTAGTCATTTTGCAAATCATTTACATAGCATTTCATCCATCATTCACTTTCATTTAAAAATTGAATCAAAATTACATATCAAATTAGGTCTCCTAGTTTTCCATTTTGTCATATTTTGCATTTGCATTCAACCTTAATTGCACAGAAAATTCAAACTGTAACTCACTGTTTCAAATCAAAATATTGAAACCACTAGAATAAACTCAAAAATCTTCAAAAACATTTTTAAAAACCATAACCTAGGACCCATTCACCCTTGGGTGAATGATTCCCTAATTAGGGTCATTTCTTGATTTTCTAGGCATTAAAACATTTGTTTTTGCATTCTATTTTATTGTTTTTAGTTTTTTGTTTTGGTTTGCAGAATGTTAAGTGAAATTAATCATATTTAGCTTCATTTGATAAATTTAGCACATTGTGTGATTTAAAAATTACATTTACAAGACATCAATTTTAGGTTTTTGCATAGAGTAATAAAAAAATTATCTTGTTTAGAATCTAAAAATTGCATCTACATATTTGCATTGCACTTTACATCCTAGGTTACTGCATTGCATTTCACCTTCTTTCCATTTTGGGTGTGTATCGAGTTTGTGAACCTTGTATGAGCTTTACAACTTGGTGTCCTATTAGGAATACTATTATGAGACATAGTTTGAGACTCATGTCATTCTGTGATACACCATTCGCTATGGATATTAGGTTCTCCAACTCTTTCACTAATAGTATTGATAATCAACCTTCTATGGATCATATCCTTCATACCTCATTTCCAATGACTTCCCTACCTATAAAAAATGTGCATGATGTTGCTAATATCCTATAAGAAAATATAAGAAGGATGGATGAAGAAATAGAAAATTTGCAAAACTTTGTGAATTTTAAAAACATTGATAATGGTGTCATTCCTACTTTAGATAATGTAAGGGAAATGCTTGAAATTGAACATGGAATAAAGATTGTGTGAATTATAGCTCATATTGTTGATAAGAACATCCCTACCATGACTAGTTGTGCTCAAACTTTGGGGTATACTCAAAGTCAAGGTGGAAATTCAATTTCTCCTTCCACAACCCTTACCTCTATTCTTGTATACACTAGTACTCATGTTACCACAACCATTCCACCTACTAGCAATGTCAACACTTCCTTAGGTATTTCCACTAGGAATCCCTCTACCTTTGTGCATTCAAATCTAATATCTCCCCAAGCATCCCCCCTCACAAACCTACAATTCACTTTCCCTCCACAAACATACAAAACTCCAGCTTATTCACCTCCATATCACAATACCAATAATGATCCAATCCTTAACACACTTTTGTAAAACATGTTATCCCTTCAACAAAAAATTTCCACCTTAAACCAAAACAACTATGGCCAACCATCACAATACATGTATCAAAACCAATCCCTTATCCTTGGAGATATTGAGAACACAAATGCCACAAGGTATAGAGGTCCCTAATATTGAGAAATATAGCAAGAAAGGAGATCTTATTAGCCATGTTTTTGCTTACACAGCCTTATGTAGTGAGTTCATTTTTGAAGATAAAGTCTTGGCTAAGCTATTCCCTAGATCCTTGAAAGATGTTGTTTTAGAGGGGTTTTAATCCTTACTCAATAATTCAATTGGTTCATTCAATGAAATTATTGATGAATTTTACAACCAATTCCAAATTCACATGGGTCCCAAGATGACCTTAGCTGATTTGATGATGTGTAAAAAAAATATGATGAAAAGGTCACTAATTTTATAGCGTGATATCAAATGCTTTATTCATAGATAAACATTAAGATTCCTAATGTTGACCTTCAAAGAATGTTTATTTTCAATTTAAACAAGAAAGAATACAAACTAAGCTTGAGATGATGAGATTTCCTTCCTTCAGACAGTTGTGTATAGCCCTTCATAATCACCAAAATTCAATTAGTAGTTTGTGAAGTGAAAACTCCCTCTAACCATTCTAAAATTTTTGAATCTACACCTCAAACCAACTACCAATATTTCAAGAAAAAAAATAAGGGATTTCTACAACTTAATCCCCCTCCATCCAATCAAAATGTTAACATCCAAGTGGCTTCTATAAAGATGACAAAACCATATACCTTTGCAAATAGAAATAGACAATTTACAGCTCTGCCTGATACCCTTCATAATACAATGTTGCAAGTCTTAGAGAAGAACTTGATTTCCTTACCTCTTGTTAGAGCTCCTTATCCTACTAAGCCTTTACCTCCAAACTATAGACCAACTGCCTATTTCCATTTCCATTGAAAAAATGGATATGATACAGAACATTGCAAGCATCTTAAACATCTTGTGCAAGACCTCATTGATTATAATCATATCCTAATTGGAGGTGTTAATGATCAAGGTAATAAATCTATAGCTCCTCCTAACCAAAATTTGTAAATCTTTACCAATCCTATTCCTAATCATAATATCTCCTTTGTCAAAGCTAGTGAAACAAGGAGCGATGTGATGAATGTTGACGCAGATTATGAAAACATGAAAGACAATGAGAACAACCCTACAGATAGTGTGATTGCATTATTGACTCTAAACCTTGTAAGGGCCTAACTAAGATTTCGCTTGATATTTATTTCTCACAACAAGACATACTTAAGCATACACTCGATGGTCCTCTTTACATAGTTGAAAGAATCAATGACAAACCTACTAATGGCATATTAATTGATCTTGTTTGTGTAGAGAATGTGATCACTGAAGAATTCCTATTTGTGCATGAACTTTATCAAGATACATATGAAAAGTGTAAAGCATGGATCAAAATGCATAATGGTTTTGGTTGCCCTATGATTGGCTCAATAAATCTCCCTTTAAAGGTTGGATTGAAAGAATTAATTATCTCATTTACCATCATCTCGTCATCGGACCAATTTCATGTGAATTTAGGCTATCCATGGCTTCGCTCCATGAATGTCATCCTGTCAGTTGTGCATAAATGTTTAAAGTTTCCATTTTTCAATGAGATATTTACTATGCATCATAGTGGCTTTAATCCTCTGTCTTCTCATGGGAAATTTTCCTTGGATTTATTTTGGCCTGAACCTATTGAACCTATTTGACCCTATGAGGACTTGTTTTTCAAATACTATCAAAAGTTTAAGGAAAAATGTATAGCAAAAATATCCCTTAGTAATATGCCTCAACCCATGCTTGAGTCTCCTATCCTCGATGAGACCATGACTGAACCAAAAGCCTTTCCAGGTAACCAAGACCAACCTATCAAAAATCCTTTACCTATTTCCTATAAGAGACCGTGAGATAATCAAACAAATCCCAATGTGCCTCCTAAAGTCAAACAAGTTTACAAAGCTAAAGAGAAAGTGGTTGAAAAACCTCCCATGGTTCCTTTTGTTCCTCTCTTAAGGAAAGAAAAGAAACCTATGGTTGATAAACCCACTCCTACACAAACAAAACTTAAGAACTGCATGAAAAGAAATTAAAATGATAGGTAGCATAGGCATACATGTCATGCTATCATTCATTCATTACAAGCAAAAGAAGAAAAGAACAATATAGAAAATAAAAATCTAAACTTGTCTCTAGCAAGGCATGATGCCTCTCCACTCGTGCCACAACATAAACAACAACAAAATTCTATGGATATTTTCATTAGACCTCCTGTTCTAATTAATCTAGATGATGACATTGAAATTGTTAAGATTGATAAGGAAGTGCATAAAGAGTTGAATCTAATGTTTTCCTCTTCTATGAGATTAAAAGATGATCCTCCTAATAAGAGTGTTGAACTTGGTGCTTGTCCTAGTTCGACACTTGATGTTGTCCCTTTGGCTATTTTTCCTCCTTCCACATATATTGAACAAGATTGGGATGCAAACGACCTGTTATAAGTTGAATTGCATGTGCCATGTACTAGTCTTTTTCTTTGTTTTCTTTTGCATGTTTCTTTGTGTTATTGCATGCGTGTAATGTGATCCCCTGTATTGTTTTGTTTGATGTATCTCTCTCTTCATGTACATTCCTCTATGTGTATCTACATTCTTCTTTATGTTGTTACAAACATATTATCTATTCATTTTTCTTGCGGTTTCCTTTTGGGGATGATACAAGGGGTCGAGACATTTAGGTCTCTTCCATGTTGACCTCAAAGCTTTTTCTTTGGTTTTTCTCTCTATGTTTCATTCTTCCTGTTCTTAGAGTATTTGGGGAATGATGACATTTTCAAGCTCTATACTCACATTGTAGCAAAGATATACTAGGGTATGTGCAGGATCATGATGGGCCAAAAAGTGGCAATATGATGGTTATGTGGCTGATGACTTTTTTTTTACCCAAAATTGATGAAATGAAAAAGGGTTTTTAAAGGAGATTCTCAGCTTTCCACCAATATAAAGCATTCTTTACTTTGAATTTAATAAGTAATTATTATTCATTTTCTATTCAAATTATGACTAAAGTCGGATTGATAGGCTGATTCAAAAACATCTATAGCTTTCAAACAAGACACATTTTTGAATCCAAAACATGTGTCACATTCTATGCTTCACATACTATAGGATTAAAAAAGAAAAATTGAATTTCATGAAGTTTGACCAAGTTAAGGTGGTCGATATATGAGGTTTTTATATTTTTAAAAGTTGTAATAAAAATTATAATTAATTATTTACTTGGAAAATAATTACAAAAAATATGCATCACATCAGACATGAGTCCTCTACTTATATCTAAATCTTATAAAAAAAATGTTATCATTTTATTGTGGTTAGGGTGGTCAGACAGACACCTACTTCTTATTTTTTCCCTGAAATTTAAGTACTACTGCATTGAAATTTCAAATTTTCACCAAATAGATTTTTTTTTAAACAAACCTAGTAGTTTAGAAACTACATTCAATTTTACACAAATTCTATTCTTACATTTTTTTGAAATAATATAGATAACTTATTCAAATTTTTACATCAAGTTTCCTAACTTTGATTTTTCTGATTTTTTTGCCACTTAAGGGCCTGTTTTTTCCATGATGATCCTGCACATACCCACTAACCCCGAATCCATAGATCCCTTATCTATTTTTGGGGGAAACCCCTTCCTCTTTTTCATGATGTAGCTTCATTCGAGAACATATGACTTGGCATAGGGATTTTCAAATAAGCTCTCATGTCTTCTTCCTTGGCTACTTGGTGTAGAAATCATTTTAAAGTGGAGGCATACATCGACACTCATGTTTCATTGTGTGATTTTATTTCTTCTTGTGATGTGTCCTTTTCTTGTTGGTGTCATTGGGTTTGATGTCCTTTGAGAGTGTGATATTTCTTAGCGTATGACTTTCCTCTTAGTGGTGATGCTACACATTGCATTCCCTAAGTTGTGATTCTCTCATCTTGGATTTTTCCTCTCTTAGAGACATTAGGCAAGATGATCCCTAAGAAGAGACCTTACATAAATTAAGCAAAGTCACTTTGAATAAATATTTATTTGCATTTTTGTTCATAAGTGTTTAACATAATACAACTTTTTAACCTTGTGAAGCTCAAAGCCTTATTTATGTGGTGCCCTATTAGAGTTGTCAGATGGATAGCTTTGGTATGGTAAGTATAGTGAGAGCCTATAGACCTAGCATGACTTTCTCACTAAGCCACTTTTCTGGGGGCTCACCTAGTGAATAGCCTGGAGTTCCATTAGCCCAAAGTGAGTGTGCATGTGTTGTTTTCATAGTGGACATTGAGATCTTCTTGTGAACGTGTTGGAAAAATAGCCAAGATGTGTTCCACATCGTGTTGGATAGCTAAGGCTCAATCTTCCCTTTTGGGAAAAGAGCTTAGATGTGTTCCACATTGTGTTGGACAGTGAAGGCTTGATCCACCTCACTTCTCTTTAGGTCTTTGATGTTGTATGATTAAGTATCTTTGTCATTGATGCATACATATTTGTCTTGAATGTCTACTTTAGTGTGAGTTTGACATGGGGTCATCCTCTCACTAAAGTGGGGGCCCTATTAAATAAAATGGACTTAATTGAGCCTTATTTTTGGTGTTGTAAAGTGTACCTTTACACTTTCACACTTATCTAGGGATTTATTAATTAATTTAGGTTAATTTTACTTAATTAGCCCCTTTAATTCAAATCCAAGCTTATTAATTGCATTTTCTGAAGAGGAAAACCCGACATTCATTAATGTCATAACATAACACTTCTCATTGAGCAATGTGTGTCCTAGGTGAGTGACCTAGGACCCATTGCCCATGGGCGAATGGGTCCTCACTTAGAGCTGGGACCTAAATTTAAATTATGTTTTTGGCAGTATTTTAATGATTTCAAATCTTTATTCACATGTCAGATTGTGTTATTTGAGTTTCAGGAAATTAATTTGTTACATACCTATAAATATAAGGTCATTTCACTATGTTTCAGCTAGAATTTTCAAGAGAACTTTCCTATAGCAATTGTATGAGATAAAGAGCATTTCAAGGCACTCAAGGGAATATTTATTGAATAATTATTGCAGCAATCAAGATTCAATTATCATATCAACATCTTCTTGCATCATGCATGTTATTTGAGCTAATATGTTGGTGTAGTATTCAGGATCCATTCAAGCATTCAAAGCATAGTTTCAAATAAAGTTTCAAGATCAAGATCCACATCCATTTAATCCATTTCATGATAGTTGCAAATCTATATTCCAAGTTTCATCCAAGGGTTTGATTTAGGTGGAAGATCCCTTGAAGAGAAAAATTAAAGTTGTAAAAGTTGTCATCTCATGGAAACTCAACTGTAGAATTTATTTTTGGCACTCCAATCCTAAAACTTGGGAAAATTGAGAGATTCATATTTTTTGTAGAGGCTCCCAAAAGATACAAAAAAACTCTAAACTAGGACCCATTCACCCCTAGGTGAATGAGTCCTAGGCTAACTTTAGAAAAGCACTTTTGGTGACTAGTACATACCTTCTTACCTCTCTCAGATCTGCAATTTGATTTTTAGTTCCCTCAGCATTGACCTTAATATTCAAGATCCAAGTTGTAGATTGCATTTTGGAGTTATCTTTCTATTTTTAATCTTTCTCCCCAAAGTGTTGTTTAATCAAGACCCCCATCCTTGCAAAAAATGGAAATCAGTCGATTCACACTTTGACTTGACTCAACTCATGGTTGATAGTCCTTTTATTGTGTGGATCTCATTCCCTAATGAATTGAAGAAGAACAGGTCCATTAATCCCTCTTTCTTTTGGTCCTATAACCCATTTTCTCCTTTTCAATAGCTAGGGTAGTATTGACATTTCTAGTGGGTTGTATGGTTGTAGTAATAGTTGGATTAGTGTATGTCAAAATAGAGTTCATGGTTGTGGAAGGATGAATTGGATTTCCACCTTGACTTTGAGTATAGGTCCCAAAGTTTGAGCACAAATAGTCGTTGTAGGGACATGTTTATCAATAACGTGAGCTAGGCTATGAACAATCTCTATTCCTTGTTCATTATCAATCATTCTCCTCATGTTATCTATGAGAGGAATCATAGTACCAGCAATGTATTAGAAACTCACAAAGTTTTGTAGGCTATCTAATTCTTCATCCATTTGTATTAGGTTCTCTTCAGGGAAATTAGCAACAATTGATTCGATATTAGTAACATTAGTTGTTGGTAAGGAGGTCATAGGAAATGAAGTGTCAAAGATATGGTCCATGCTAGGTTGACTAGTGTCAACACTATGAATGAAAGAGCTAGAGAACTCAAGATCCACGAAAAATGTGCTAGCATGGGATGTCATGAATCTAGAGCTACATCTCATTGGAGTATTGTAAATAGGACACCGGGTTGTGAAGCTCATACAAGTTTCACCAAACCTAAGGTACACCCAAAATGGAGAATAGGAAAAGAAACAATCAACAATATGAAGTTCAATGGAAAGAGATAGCAATTTCTAGATTTTAAACAAGATATTTTTTTTATTATACTATGCCAAAACCTAAAAATGATGTCATGTAATTATATTTTATGTTTTAAATACACTTGAATTGATCAATTAACCTTGTTGTAAATGATTGCAAAAGACAAAAAAAATGGAAACTAAAACTGAAAGTTAAATGCAAAAACATAGTTTGCAGATAGAGAGTTTTTTAGTGCCCAGAAATTTAGAAATAGGTTTGAACAGGGACTCATTCTCCCATGGGAAAATGAGTCTTCTATCAAGGTTTTGAAAAATTAAATTACAAATTTTGAAGTTGATGTTTATGTTTCTGGATTCTGGTTGCAAACAAGTAAGATAGTTTCAAATTTCTAGAAAATCAAATCTAAATGCAAGTGTGAAATGATGCTAAATGAAAATTAAAAATACCTAATTTGAGATGTAATTTTGATTTAAGCACGATTGATTATGTAATGTTGTGTAAGCACTATGCAAAATTTAAAAATAAAATTCAAAATTTCAAAATTTAAAGAATGCAAAATGCAAACCTAAAACCCTAAATGTGATACAAAATAATGCAAGTAAGCAAACCTAAATGAGATGCAAATTAATGCAATGCAATGCAAATCCTAGACCTAGGGTTTGAATGGACTCCAAATTCAGAAGGTTTATAGTGTAATAAAGGCAGGTTCACCACAATGAAATAAAGAAAAATAGGGCAAGGTAGGAAAGTGTAGGTTCACCAATTTTAAAATGTAGATGTAAATAGACCTATTTTCCTTTGTTTCATCAAGAAATGAGATCCACACAAACAATTGACTTGAAACCCTTAGGCGAGTCAACTCAATGGGAAAATATATTGATTTCCTTATGATTGATGATGAGTGTATCAACCTAAATCAAGTCAATTATGCACATTCAAACTTGAAGCATCAATTTCAAGTATAATACTGACAGAAACAACAAAGTTTTGATAGATCTGGAAAGAGTAGAGTTATCTGTACCTATCACCAAAATGCAGATTTGAGAGGCTAAGTGGGACTAATGGGTCTTTGTGCAAATTTTTCAAACAACTTTCAGGAGCCTCTAATGTCAATCCATAGTTTTTGCTTGATCTAAGTTTCAGTGTCAGAAAGTTAGAAATCAGATATGTAGGTGAGATTCCATGAATTGACAACTTTTTGCAACTTTCAAAACTATTTCAATCTTGCTCTTCAAGAGATCTTCAATCCTTCTTCAACCTAAGATCTGTAACACAAACACAAGAGAGAATTTAAAATGTTTTTTTTTTGTGAATGCAGGATTTCCTTGGTCAAACCCCGTTTGGGTAATTAAACCTTGAATTAAAATAATGAAACACGAAAGGAATGATGAATGAACAATGTTGTGTTTCAACTCACCGAACCCTTGATTAAACCTTTGGAGGGCTGAAATGTTGATGTTGATCTTGCATGAAATGGCTTCAATGGATGTTGATCTTGATGCTTGAAGTATGACTTGAATCTTTGAAACCTACATCACAATGTTATCTCAAAAACATGTATGATTGCAAAAGGCTTTGACATGATGCTTGAGATATTGATTGCTACAATAAATCACTGATAAAACTACTCTTGAATGCCCTTAACAATAGTATTTTCTCTTTTGAAAGTTATCTTCTTGCTTCTATATTTCTTAGGATTTGAATTGATGAAATAACCTTGTATTTATAGGTATGTACCCTTAATTTCCTAAAAATTAAACATTACAAGCTGAAATTAAAATAAAACCAAAAACATATCTTAAATTCAAGCTCAAAGGCCTAGGTAGGATCCATTCTCCCATGGTCAAATGGTTCCTTGAACACACATTGCTCAAGGTAAAGTATTATGTGTTGGAATTAATTGTTGTCGGGTTTCCCCTTTGAAAAATGTAATTTATTAGGCTTGTAGATGTAAAATAGGGCTTATTAAGGCATAATTAAGTCCAATTTAATTGAGGGGACCCAAACAAAGTGTGAAAATGTAAAGGAGTACATTTTCCTACACTACAATGGGTAGAGGTTGTATTATGATCTACACCAAGCACGATAGAAAAGGAGAAATAGAGAATGTTTATCATGCTCTAGGGATTAAAAATAATCTCTTGAGTGTTGGATAGCTAGTCAAAAAAGGATATAGAGTGTTGATGAAAAATGAAGTGCATAATATTTGACAAAAATAGGAACAAGAACAAGATTACAACAATCCAAATGACAAGGAATTGGATGTTTCATTACAAAATAATTTCACAGCATATTTGTTAGCTACTTCTCCCAAGCACATGAAGAGTATAACAAAATAATTACAAGCATCATTCAAGATGCTCATCAAAGGCCCCTCTAGGATACCAAATGTAAGGTATGCACATTCAAGAGTTCATAGAAAATATGAATCTTGGATTTTAGGAAAACACCATAGGAAACACTTTCAATCAAGAAAGTCTAAGAGCATAAAAGTATCACTAGAGTTAGTGCATTTAGACTTATGTGACCCCATGCAAACTCTCACCCTAGGAAAAACTAAATATTCTATGGTCTTCATTGATTAATATGGTAACTACATGGTGTTAGCTAATTTCTCACCATTCGTAATTTCTATGATGAGGATAAACTACATGTAATTAGCTAACACCATGTAGTCTAGTTTTAAAAAATGTAATTTATTTCACGTTTCTATGAACAAGTAAAAATCTATCCTAAAACTAGCACATGTTGGTTTTTGACCAAATATGGAGGCATTTACAAGAGAAGTTATGGATCAAAGCCTTAACTAAATCAAAATGAAAAAATAATTATATATTTAGATAGCTAAGAGAGAGGTTAATGCCATTACGGTTATTTTATAAACTTGCATTGAAAGACATGAAAATGTGACAGTGAGCACAAAAAAAAATATGAGGAAATTTGGAAAATCCTATACATTCACTCATCCAAAGCAGCTCATTTGGAAAGCACCAAATTTGGCGCTTTCCAAATGGCACATCACATTTGGTGAGTGCCAAATTTGGTGCTCACCAAATGGCACATCACATTTAGCGAGCGCCAAATTTAGTGCTCGCCAAATGGCACATTACATTTGGCGAGCGCCAAATTTGGCACTCGCCAAATGGCACATCACATTTGGCGAGTGCCAAATTTGGCACTCACCAAATGGCACATCACATTTGGCTAGTGCCAAATTTGGCACTCTCGCCAAATGGCACATCACATTTGGCGAGTATCAAATTTGGCACTCACCAAATGGCACATCACATTTGGTGAGTGTCAAATTTGGTATGTACCAAATGTGATGTGTCATTTGGAAAGCACCAAATTTGGCACTCACCAAATGACCTGCTTTGAAAAAAATCTAACTTTCCCCTCTCTTTTCTTGACCACTTTGATAACACTGAGAGTACGCAATTTATGATCATAGATGGATAGTTGAGGTTTTACCTTTCATACGCTCTCTACCTCCTTACCTTAACTAGATAACTCTCTCTCCCTCTC
>VDFB02264675.1:0-19302 GCA_007258455.2 Sequoia sempervirens
AGATCCAATCTAAAACCTCAACATACGAGCAATCCTTTGTTGAATAGGTTGTAGAGTATTGAAGAAGAAAATGGAAATATTATCTTTATTAATCCTTTGACTAGAAGAGACAAGATAAGTATCCAAGGCCTTGAATAAATTAGTGGCCTTTCTAACCTTATCCACACCCAACAAAGTAGTATCATCCACAAATTGCAAATGTGATTGAGGAGGAAACCATTCCCCCACCCCCAACTCTAAAGAATACCCAACAACACATTGCGCTTCAACAATCTTCCCAATCCTTTAGCAAGGATAAAAAATAAATAAGGAGAAAGAGGATCCCCTTGATGAAGGCCTCTAGAAGCACCAAAAAGAGAAGAAGGCTCACCATTTATCAGCACTAAAAAGGATGTGGAGGTGACATAACACATAACCCAATAGGCCCATTCCTCGACAAAACCAAAGGCAATAAGAAATTTATGCAAGAAGGACCACTTAACTCTATCACGAGCCTTTACCATATCTAGCTTGATGAGCATAACCTTTTCTTTGGAGGAAGCCATGGAATGAATAGTTTCAGTAGCAATCACCAGTCCATCCAAAACCTACTAATCCACCACAAAGCCACTCTATTCGTTAGAGATAATCCATCTGAGCCATCACTTCAACTTTCAACTATCAACTTCGAAATGATTTTATAAACCACATTGCAAAGGGAAATATACCTAAATTGACTTAGCCAATCTGCCCCCTCACATTTTGGAATGAGTGCAAGGAAAGAAGAGTTCAAAGCCAAAGAAACATCTACTTATTCCTTTGAGACTCATGAATCACCTCCAATAAGTCGAACCTAATGATATCCCAATTTTTTTGAAAGAATTCAATTGGAAAGCCATATGGAACCAAGGCTTTCCCTTTCTTCATTTGAAAAAAATAAGCATCCAATTCATCTAGTGAAATGCAACCCAATAGATGCTAATTCGTCTCCCTAGTAACCAAAGAAGGAATACAAGAAAAAACATGGGTTTCTTCTGCCAAAACATTATGTGAATCTTCACTAAATAAGGAAGCAAAGAATTGTGAAGCTTCTCTAGAAATATCATGCCAAGAATATAACTGTTCACCCCTATCATTCACCAAAATCAAAATAGAATTACCATGTCTCTTGGCTTTCACCGAATTGAAGAAGAAAGTAGTGTTCCCCCCCCCTCTTGTAACCACTTAACATGAGCTTTTTATTTACAATATATTTCTTCACACAACTCACACTCTGCTAGAGCTTTCAAAGCCTTTTTCTCTTCCCTGAGTAAATTTTTTTAAATACCTAACTCCCTTATCTCCCAGGTAATAATGACCAAGTTAGCTTGAGTAGCAATATTAGCATGAAAAATATTTCCCAAAGATTGTATGTTGCACCATTTTAGTTGATACTTCACATATTGCAACATTTTAGAAAAAGAATACATCACAGAGCCATGAAAAAGTCTCCCCATCCACCACCATTTAATAACATACTCCTACAAAGAAGGATCCCTTAACCACATATAGGTTGGAACATGAAAGATGGGGAACAAGGAGTATGTGGCAAAGTAGTAGATAATTTAATAGGCTAGTGATCAAAGCCCCTCCAATCCAAAATCTTATAACTAGTAGAATAGAATCCTCCAATCCAAAAACAAGAAACCAAGAAATGGTCAAGTCTCTCAGCAATACAATTCTCCCCCACCCTCCTATTACTCTAAGTAAATTGACCATTCTGAGGATTGATGCCAACAAGATTCAAGGAAAAAATATTATCATGAAGAAGGAAAGTCAAGGGTTCCAACCTCGCAGTACCACCCTTCTTCTCATCTAACTCAATAGTGACATTGAAATCACTAGAAGTAATCCAAGGTAAAAGAGGAACAAGGATCCAAATAAAATTGATATGAGACCAAAAATACTGCTTACTAGGAAAATAAGTAGGCACATAGATGTTTGGTAGAAGAATAGTTTCTCCGATCTCCAAACCTGAAGTGATTGTAAAGATAGATGACTTCGAGGACATTCACCAAAGAGGATGAATATTCAAAGGGTTCCATAAGAAAGCCACAACCCCAACATTACCATGAGCCCTAATACATTAACATTCACCCTAACTCAATAGCTTCGGTACCAAACCAACCTTACTCTCAATAGAAAACTTACTCTTCTAAATAAAAAGAGCATTAGGAGAGTGAATTCTCACCAGATCACGAACAAACTTTTGTCAAGGGCCACTATTCAAGCCCCTTCCATTCCACAAGAGGATGATCATTTCAGAGGGTTAGAAAAATGAGAATCCAGAGTCTTAACAGATCTTGACTCGACCAAAGTCTCCCCCATCATCTTTATTTTCTCTAAGTCCTTCTTTCTCCCCACCTTGGAGGTCTTCTCAACAACCCCTTTTCTTTTATCTCTCTAAAGAAGTCCTATAGAAGGAGAATCCTTATTTCCTTTTACCGAATCAGATGCTTCTTTCACCAGTGGCTGAGAAATCTCCTCCTCACCCATATGCACATTAGCAAGAGTCTCAAGCTTCCCTGAAACCACCATACTAAGATAAATATCCAATTGCAAAGCACCATCCTCCTGTGAAATATGAATTTTATCTAGAATAAATCTCTCTTGAACCACTTCCGTGGCACCTTGATCCAAAGCCAACAGACCTAGGTTCACCTCTTGTTGATTAAGATCATCCAAAACCTCAAAGTGATTAAAGATGTCACCTTCCATTCGAACCCTAAAATATCTCTTCTGACCATGATTTCTATTATAAATCTTAATGGGAATAAACCCCTTAGAATCTATAACATCACTTGGAATGGGAACCTTGCCTTTGTCAACCTTAGGAGGGTTGGGAGCAGGCTATGTACCCTAAGGCTTAGGGGCTTCGGCCCTAGGGAATCTACACTGCATACACTGCATATGTTTATATTCATGACAAAGACGACATCAAAAAGGAAAAGTATCACAATCAAGTTGTTGCACCCAAGAATACAAACTTGCACAAATTTTAATAGAATTTGGAAGAGGGTGACTCAAATCGATTTCAACATAGATGCAAGCAAAATTCATAACCCTTCTATTGTGTGTTTGCTAAGAAGGGCCCACTAGTTTCCCAAGGGTCGAAACAACCATGTGAGATATATCACTACACCAAAACTCCATTGGAAATCAGGGAAGACGCACCCAAACCAACAGTCAATTTGGAAGCTCCTCTAAGGTATTAAAGCTAGCATACCAGGTTTTAATAAATAAACAAACTTGATTTTGGAAGTAAGGCCCACCCTCAAATAATTTATTGTGATTAACCATGCAACGAAAAACCTCCATGAAATAACTATTAGCCAACAACATTTCTTCCATTTCACCCTTGGGAGACCAATTCATATGAGCCCATTTCTCCAAAAAATTGGAGCAAAATCCACATTCCCATAAATTTGCAAATCAAGGCATGTTTCAAAAAACTCTATATCCTTTGCAATTGATTTCGGTTGAATTACCGACACTGGCCTCTCTTTACTCTGTTTATGGAATCCATTAATCTTTGGGATCCAAGGTCCACCCGGCGAAGAAAAACTATACATCCTTGAATCATCAGAGAATAAACTATTCTAATAAACCCTCATCGAGAATGAAAGGCATCTAGCTGTGACCCAGTTACACACTATGGGAAAACACACTCCACAACATGCCATTGATGCCATCTTTAACCCAAGTCTTGTAAGCTTAATTGTTACTTATTTAATGTTGTATTTAAAATATTAAATTAATATAATAAATATATTTCTCAAAGTTTCAAATATTAAAGAGAAACATACAACTTGACACAAAAATATAAAATATTGTATAGATAGTGACATAGTGTGATGGCTAAGTTGTGGTGTTCTTGCTTTTGTCATCAACATTCAAATCCCATTAGAATTTCTATTGAAGGTGGTATTATAGATTTAAATTTTACACTACCAATTGTCTATATTAATGTGTTTTAGAAGATATGTTCCTACAATTTTTTATTGGTTGATATTTGCCAATTGGCTAATAGTTCGAGTTGTAACATGACTTGAATCGCCACATTTTTACAAAATTTTATTAGTCTTTTTTAAATCGCCAAAGATTTTATTTTATTAAAACTTTTGACTCTAATATTCGCCACAACATTTGATACATGATTTGATCATATTTGCCTAAATTTTATAAGTTATAGTAGAAATCTATATTAATTCGCCAATATTATACCATAATGATTAGCTGCTTTAGGGCCATATTACCAATCTATAGTTTCCACCATTGATTTATAATATAATCTAATGGCCCTTCTTGTATTTTGTGGGGTAAAATGTACCCACAATCTGCAATGCTCATAGGACATGAAATCATTTTTGGGCCGTCGATCGCCTAAGATCATGATCCAAAAGCAATTTTGGGTTGCATGAGCATTATAGATCGAGGGTACATTTTACCACATAGAGTTCGAGGGTTGTTAGATCAACAATCAAAAATGAATTTCATACTCCATAAGCATTGCCTCAAGAATACGAGGGCCATTATAGATTATATTTTAAATAAATTGTGGTAAGTAAATATTACAGTCTACCCTTTAAACCCATCGATAGTTTCCACCCTTAGGCTCCTACTTTTCCACAAGAATTAGTTTTTAGATTGGAAGGATTTTCCATCATAATTAATGAATTTTTCTATTTATTTTCAAGATTCACCAATATTTTCTATAAAATTTTAGTGATGTAAGAAAATTAGTCAATAAAATTAATATTTTTCTCAAAAAAAAGAAAAGATTCACCCATAAAAATTAATATTTTTTCAAAAAAAAAAAAGATTCGTTAGGATTTTATATCTTTTTTGGAAGGGAGTTTCTTAAAGATATCACTGATATGTTCATAATAATTAAATATTATTAAATACAGTCATTTAGTGTAAAGGAAGAAAAAGATGATTTATATTAATGTTATTAAAAGATTTGATCTGTTTGTTATTAACAGATTTCCAAGTGTTTACTTTAAATCAAAACAGATTTCTAAGTGTTGTTTGCCAACTACTTTGTAGTTGAATTAGAACCCTTTCACAAATCCCGTTTAATTAACCAAAACATATTCAGCATACTCGGTTCGAATTTTATGTTGAAATTAGTTTTACATAGGCTGCCCAGCCGTTTCATGAACGAAGATAGGATGTATTTATCGGTGAAGCTTTAACTTTGTTGCTTCCACCTAAATTGTTGTTTCATTGCCGTATTTATTTATTCTTTTCTGTACCTTGTTTAATATTATGTTTTCATCGGAAAGCTAAATGAATCAATTTTACCCTGGTCGAATCTAATTACTTTTAAAAACAATTTAAAATCTACAATTACATTCCAATATCCCATAACCATTCTCAAATAAAACCCGAACATTCAGAAGATTCATATTTGGAAAACTGAATTGATTCATCACTGGAAATGTCATATAATAAATCTACGCGAGTGCTACAGAATCACAGCAATACAGAGTTATTTATGTTGGAATATTAACCCTAACTGCCGCCGTCCTCGCCAACCACTGCCCGCTATATCGCAATCAATAAATTAGTCATCACGATACCGCGGGAGTCTTCGGTAATCTTTTTGTTTTATTTCAACCACCTGCCGTACCTCCAGCCAATGCCCGCTATATCGCAATCAATAAAATACTCATCGCGATATCACGGGAGACTCCGTTGAAGTTTGTTTTACTTTTAACCGCCAGGTGTTTACCGCAGTTTACCGGGCCGTCAACTAACCGCTGCCCGCAATATCGCAATCAAGATTTTAACCATCGCGATACCGCGGGGAACTATGGAGAAAGCCGCCACCGCCAAAGGAAATATCGGGATGCGAAATATTTAATATTTAAGTTTGAATATTATGAAAAGGACATTGTATTAAATGCATTTTGACGGGGGAAAAATTAGTTTGGTGAATTTGAAAAATTTTATTCGTTTCCTCTCATCCGTGAAAATTCTTCACGTGACTTTTTACCTGCAGTATATATTTTGTAATTGTAATTTATTTTGAACAAGGAAGGAGAATGAGAAGAATGTGAATGTGAGCAAACAGAATTTACGAGCAGCAGCTCTGTGTGTTGAAAAAATATATTTTATGTTTTTAATTTTTTTTCTGTGTGTGAAAAACTTCCTCCTCTGCCTCTGGTCCTTCACGTGGTATCAGAGCAAGTTCGAGTATCAGAGCAAGTTTGATTATCAGAATCAATTTTATCAAAGCAGATTATCTGGGTAAATTTCAAAAATGGCAGCAAGCACAAGCTTGACAAACCCACAAATTCCACAGTTTAATGGAAAGAATTATGAGTACTGGTCAATTACAATGAAAGTACTATTTAGCTCACTGGATATATGGGATTTAGTAGAGAATGGATTTGCAGAGCCAGCAGATGCAGTAGCATACAATGCTTTAACACAAGCAGAGAAAGACTTATTAAAAGACACAAGAAAGAAAGATTCAAAGACTTTATTTTATCTGTTTCAAGCTGTACATGAGAGCATTTTTCCAAGGATTTCAGCAGCAACAAAGTCCAAACAAGCATGGGACATACTTCAAACAGCCTATCAAGGCATGGCAAAAGCGTTCACAGCCAGCAAAACGCCAGCGAGATTTTGAAACAATATGTATGAAGGACAATGAATCAGAGATTCATCTCTACACCCAAGTCATTGGGGTGGTTAATCAAATTAGGTCTCATGGAGAAAATCTGGAAGATACCAGAGTTGTTGAAAATATTTTAAGGAGTTTGCCCACAAAATTTCTACCGGTTGTAGTTGTTATAGAGGAGACAAAGAATCTTTCACAGTTCTCAGTTGATGAGCTGTATGCATCTCTAATTCTCATGACGCGGCTGAAAAAGGTCAAGAGGACACATCAATCGAGCATGCTTAACTCAAAGCTACTACCAAGGAAGAGGCAGAGAAGATCAAGGAGGAAGAGGGAAGAAACTTTACGTAGGTAGAAAGATGTACGCTATCAAACTCGGGCGGGCGATGCGAATCAAGGCTCAAGCCAAAAACTCAACACAAAATCACCACAAAAATCAAAGCATGATAAATCTCAAGTCCACGTCACTACTGTAAAAACATGGGCAATATATGAATGAGTGTAAAACAGCTTACGATAATAATAGACAAAATGCAAATGCCATGAGAAGGTCAAAATCAGGATCTCGTGATAAGAGAACAATGTTTTTAGGCTTGTAATGTTGCTCAAGCAAAATGAAAAGATGTATGGTTTTAGATTCAGCCAGAAAGTAATCATAAGGATGTGAATCTAGAAATGTTTTCAAGTTTAAAATGAGGAATGTAAAGCCCTATGACAAAATTTTACAACAAAAGCGCTACCAAAGGAAAGTGAGGATAAATATTCTAACTAAACAGGGAGAGAAAAAGTATATTTCAGATGTGTATTTTGTGCCTAGTCTGAAACATAACTTAATGAGTGTAGGGTAACTGGTTCAAAAAGGGTATAGAGTAACCTTCAAGAATGGTCTATGCACAATTTTAGACAAATACCCAAGCAACCAGCTTATTGCAAAAGTCAGAATGACAAACAACATAATGTTTCCCTTAAAGATAAGGCCAGATTTGAATATAAATTATGCTCTGCTACCACCTACCGAATTCAATGCATGGGTAGAGTAAACCACAAATAAAGCAAAGAGTGCGTAAATCTTTCGCTTCATATGCGATGAAAACTGCATATACACCCCGAGATTACTGGTCTCTAACTTTGAGGTTTTCTAAATTTATTTCTCATAGGAAAGGCATGGTCAAGGACTACCTTAATAGAAAAACCGTAGAAGGGTATGTGAAGGGTGCGCATTTAGAAAACAACACAGACCATTTCCAGGAAAGTCAAACTAGAGCAAAAGCCCTTTTGGAAATTATACATTCAGATTTGTGTGGACCTATGCAAACACCTTCAATAGGTGGTAGTTTTTATTTTCTGACATTCATTGATGATTATTCAAGAAAAACATGGGTTTACTTTCTAAAGCAGAAAAATGAAGTGTTTGATCTGTTTCGTCAGTTCAAGAATTTGGTTGAAAAACAAAGTGGTTATTATACCAAAGTGTTGAGAATAGATAGAGGTGGTGAATATATTTCAAGAAATTTTTTATCTCTTGCAGGACTAAAATCACAAGCAACGCCAACTAGATACACACCCCAACAAAATGGAGAATAAAGCGAAAACGCGAAATAACCATAGAAATGGCTAGGTACTATGTTGAAAGCACCACTTGTCAAATGAATATTGGGCCATTTTGTGCAGCCTATATAATGAATAGGTGTCCAACAAAAAGTGCTCATGAATATAGCACCAAGAAGCATGGACAGAAGAAAACACAAAGGTTACTCACATGAGCATTTGATGTGTTGCATATGCACATGTGCCCCAGAATTGAGAAGGAAGCTGATAACAAAGGAGAAAATGAGACAAGCGGATGCTGCTGGAAGAATCCAAAGCTATAAGCTTCCACAACCAACAAATGTTAAAGTTATAATCAGCATGCCACTTGTACAAGATGAAGCATGGGATGGAAGCATTGAGAAGACAATTAATATTTCAGCTAGTATACCTCAAGAGGAGAATGAGGTTTCAACATCAACAAATATTCCAGCTATTGTGACTCCTACCACTCCCATTCAAGCTCAACAAAGTAGTCCACAAGTGACACCGGCATCAACTATAAGAACAGCCTCATGCGTTTAAGGAAGTAGTCCAACAAGAGGACAACAAACACCATCTACAGCAGGACCATCGGGTCCACATTCCACAAGTTCAAGTGATATGTCAAATCCTACATTGGCAAGTCTGAGAAGACAGAAAATCAGAAGCATAAGAGATATATATGAGCAAAATGAAGGTGAGAATAACTCAGATCAGATTTCTCTTTGTGCATTTTATTCTCAAATAGAAGATCTAATTCATTTTGAAGATGCAGTCAAAGATGATAAATGGGTAAGTGCTATGGATGAAGAGATTGAAGCAATTGAAAAGAATCAGACATGGGAACTAGTCAGTCTTCCAAAAGACAAAGATGTCATTGGAGTGAAATGGATTTATAAAACCAAATTGAATGAAAAAGATGAAGTTCAGAAGCTTAAAGCAAGATTGGTTGTAAAGGGCTATTCACAATAGCCTGGAATTGATTACAATGAAACATTTGCACCTGTAGCGCGATTGGATACTATAAGAATGATTTTAGCATTAGTAGCTCAAAATAAGTGGTCTCAGATTTCAAATGGATGTAAAGTCAGCTTTTAAATGGTGGTTATTTAGAAGAAGAAGTTTATGGATCAGCCACCTGGTATGAAATTCCATCAAGAAGACAAAGTTTACAAATTGAAAAAGGCACCGTGATGGATTGAAGCAAGCCCCAAGAGCTTTGGTGCGGCCGCCAGGAATAGATAGTTATCTTTTGCAGAATGGATTTAATAGATGTAGCAGTGAGCCCACACTGTATACAAAAATGAATGAAGAAGGTGAAATACTAATAGTATGCTTATATGTGGATGATTTAATTTTCACTGGCAATTTGTCAATTGATCTGTTCAAGGCAGACATGAAGAAAGAATTTGAAATGACAGACTTAGGTCTGATGAAATATTTTTAGGTATTGTAAGTGAATCAAAAATGAAAAATGGTATTTTTATTTCACAACAAACATGCCGACATTTTGAAAAGGTTTAATATGATGAAGTGCAAACCAGCACCAACACTCACAAAGGATGTCCTAAACTAAGCAAGGATGATAGAGGGTCTAATGTTGATCCAACTTTGTTTAAGAGGCTTGTCGGAAGTCTCATGTATCTCACAGCCACAAGGCCAGACATTATGTATGGAGTAAGTTTGATTTCAAGGTTTATGGAAACACCAAAAGACACCCATTGGAAAGCAGGGAAAAGAATTTTAAGGTATGTAAGTGGAACAAGAAATTTTGGCATCAAGTATTCAAGTTCAGATGAGTTCAAACTCATAGGATACACAGACAGTGACTGTGCTGGCAGCATTGATGACAGAAAAAGCACGTCTGGTTATGTATTTAATTTTGGGACTGGAGTTGTGTCATGGTCTTCAAAGAAGCAGCCAATAGTTTGTCTTTCATCAGCCGAAGCAGAGTATGTAGCAGCCACAAGTGCAGCATGTCAAGCAGTTTGGATGAGAAGAATTTTGAAAGAATTGCAAAATGAACAATTGGAGGCAACAAAAATTTACTGTGATAACAATTCAGCCATTGCTCTTTCGAAGAATCCAGTCTTTCATAAAAGAAGCAAGCACATTGATACAAGGTATCATTTCATCAGAGAATTAATTAACAATGGTGAAATATTTTTAGAATTTTGCAGATCAGAAGAGCAAAGTGCAGATATTTTTACAAAGCCGCTGGGAAGAGATAATTTTATTTTTCAGAGAAACAGATTGGGCATGGTGGACAGCGCAGTTATGCTTAAGGGGGAGTGTTGGAATATTAACCCTAACTGCCGCCGTCCTCGCCAACCACTGCCCGCTATATCGCAATCAATAAATTAGTCATCACGATACCGCGGGAGTCTTCGGTAATCTTTTTGTTTTATTTCAACCACCTGCCGTACCTCCAGCCAATGCCCGCTATATCGCAATCAATAAAATATTCTTCGCGATATCACGGGAGACTCCGTTGAAGTTTGTTTTACTTTTAACCGCCAGGTGTTTACCGCAGTTTACCGGGCCGTCAACTAACCGCTGCCCGCAATATCGCAATCAAGATTTTAACCATCGCGATACCGCGGGGAACTATGGAGAAAGCCGCCACCGCCAAAGGAAATATCGGGATGCGAAATATTTAATATTTAAGTTTGAATATTATGAAAAGGACATTGTATTAAATGCATTTTGACGGGGAAAAAATTAGTTTGGTGAATTTGAAAAATTTTATTCGTTTCCTCTCATCCGTGAAAATTCTTCACGTGACTTTTTACCTGCAGTATATATTTTGTAATTGTAATTTATTTTGAACAAGGAAGGAGAATGAGAAGAATGTGAATGTGAGCAAACAGAATTTACGAGCAGCAGCTCTGTGTGTTGAAAAAATATATTTTATGTTTTTAATTTTTTTTCTGTGTGTGAAAAACTTCCTCCTCTGCCTCTGGTCCTTCAATTTAGAATGTCTTTATTCAGACAACACTGAAAATTTTAAACCAGAACATTGCTGCATACATTTGAACATCCTCATTTACCAGGATGTACAGGAAACAGATCCAGTGTTCTTCTATCGGATGGATCTACCGATGAATTCCTGCGGGTTCCGCTATTCCCTTCTTCTTCCTGCATATCAATACATATTGTTCAGAAATCTGCCACAATCTTATTCAGAAAACATATAGTTTGAAAGACAAACCAGAAAATTTAAACAAGCTTTCATACTTGTACAGAGCTCTTGTCAGATGACCTCTTGGAACGAAAAAAAGAAGTCCATTTTGGCGACTTAAATACTGAAGGCCGTTTCCTGGCTGAAATATGCATTTTTTAGGTTAGTCAAAAAAACAATGTAAACAGCAAACTCATAATAATCTCCACGGGCTTGTAATCAATCCTGCTTACATTGTTGTGGTTGTTCCTTTTTCCTTTTCTCTCTCGCGGTGGCATTCTGAAACCAGTAGAAAATGTTCTTTCCTTCTACTCTGCCATAGCGCTGCAGCTGTGTTGTAATACGGTTTATCTGTTCCACCGAAGGATTTCTTGTTCCGCTCATGAATATTTGGTCCAATATTCGCTTTTGATCGCCAGTCGCCCTCCATCTACTGGAAACGCTTCCTCTCTCCACAACACTGGAAGATCCGATAAGCCTGGAACCTGAAGCAAACAAATATAATAGAATTATTCTACGACAACGAACAGCATCATAGCGAGGGGAAAATCTAGAATTTCTCACAAAACGTGAACAACCCAATTCGTTTGAAAAAATCAGGAGGACCCAGTTCGTTTACCGTGAGCAGATCCGCGATCCATTGTCTTCTGCGGAACCTAAACAAGCTACTTTAAAAACCTAGAGAGGTTACCCAACCGAGTATCTCATGTAAATCCAAAGCCGATGGTAGACAAATGGAGATGGGTGGTACAAATAAGCAGAATGCGAGGGAGTCGGGGAAAAACTAGTAAATGAATTTCAATTTTGATTGGGTAGTGGAAGGGCAGGGTGGATGAATTTTAGGGAGGAGGAAAACGAGTTCGGCGGAAGGGAAGAGTTCTACACCGTGTAACCAAATAACAGAAACTAAATGAGTTACGAGGTATGGCGCAAATAAATTAGCTTGGTTTAATCGACAGCTTTCCAAAGAGGTGCGGATTGAGAGAAAAAGGACCTAAATATTCTTTGTATATTGAACAAATAACAAAAGCTATGGATAGGGAATTGAATGAAACCTAAAAATATAATCTTTCAAGAAGTAGTTTGTAAGTACAAAGTTACAAGTAACAAAGTTTTTGAAATTCTAAGGTTGAATTAAACAATTTTTAAAATTAAATTTGATAGATAAATTTTAGGTTCTTGTTACTTTTAAATATGTAAACGTGCAATGTTAAAATTACAAGTCATCTACTAAATTCAAAGTTAGCATGTGAAATACAAAGTTACAAGCAACAAAGTTTTTGAAATTCTAAGGTTGAATTAAAGAATTTTTAAAACTGAAATTTGAAAAGTATATTAAATTTGATAGATAAATTTTAGGTTCTTATTACTTTTAAATATGTAAGCGTGCAATGTTAAAATTAGAAGTCATCTACTAAATTCAAAGTTAGCATGTGAAAGTTGGTTAGACATTGGAAAGTCGAAATTAAGGATAGGCTTTTGTAATCTATTTACATAATTTAAAAAGAATTTGAGAAATAATTTTTCTTAAGTTATTAAAGTAACGTAAGTTGCCAATCAAGATGATAAGATGCGGTGCTTCTTCTAAATGATTAAGCTATATATAAATTTATAATAAAATCTACTTAATTAAGTAATTTATAAATTCATGCATAATTTTTTAATTCATTTTAATATTCCTTTGAAGGGGAATACAACCAGCATACATATCTTCAATACATTTATTTAAAGAACTCCATGAATTCTTTAGATTGAAATTTGAAGAGTCTATTCAATTTGATGGATAAGTTTGAAGTTACTGTAATTTTTAAACATCCAAACATGTGGTGTTCAAGTCGAAATTTGTTTATTAAATTTAATCACTAAATCCAAAGCTAGAATGTAAAACTTGGTAAGCCATTCCATAGTAAAAACTCAAGATAGACTTTTGTAATCTATTAACATAATTAAAAAAAAAAAGAATTTGAGAAAAATGTTTAATTTTTAAAAATTATTAGAGTAATGTAAGTTGTCAATCAAGATGATAAGATGCAATATTTCTTTTAAATGGTTAATGTAAATATAGACTTATTATAAATTTACTTTAAATTTATCAATATTTTTTGTATTTTAATATAGTCTCTAAGGGGAATACAATTAGTATACATATCTTAAATAAATCTATTTAAATAACTCAAAGAGATATCAATCTTGAGGTGTTTATCAATAAATATTGAATTTTGTTCTAGATAAAATTATAAGTTAGTTATTAGTAAAAAATAGAAGTTGATCCAAATTGACATTAATTCTAATATAACAATTTCATAAAAGTAAAACTAAAATTTTGATAGTACGAAGAATATGTGTCAAAAAGTTATCTTATTATCACCCTAAACTTTAATAATAATATTTGAACATTATAAAACCTATTTTTTAATAACCCATAATAATTAAAATTTTAAATTAAATGAATGTAATAATCCGTTAGTACTAATAATAAATTTTATATATTATTTTATCTTATTTAATAAAGATACAAAAAACTACTCTTTTCAAATATCAATGTAAAGATATAAGTTATTCAAAATAAATAAATAAGTTATGTATAGAGATCTACATTTTTTATAATTTTAAAATCATATACATCATAACTTTGAATACATCACTAAAATAGTTTCTTACAATTAAAAACAAAAGACACAATCCACACTCTATTTTAAACACCCTTTGTTCCTCCCTTATAAGTTAAAATCATAATCAACCATAAATATAAGTTTCCATGACCTTAAAATAATAATTCAAAGACATAAACTATATGGAGAGATTAAAATATTTATAATGTATATCTATTTCAACATATACATTCTATAAGTATCAATGGTATCAATACATTTAATAAGAAAAAAATATTAGTGAAGGAGCTTGTGCACGATAAACAGGAGAATGAAATATCAATAGCTTGAATTTAATGCTAAGGGAGAACCACCATATTTGGGATAGGTATTGGGGAGCCTTCTAAAGCATCTCTTTCCATTAAGATTCCTTATGGGAGAGTCTCCCATCACCTCTCAAAACCCAAAAATTCTAACTAAGCTAAAAAGGTTGCAAGAAATTTGGCACAACATGGTTATTTTACATTGGGAGATTCTTCAAAAGTGTTTCAATTAGATGTGGGAGTGAGGATCAACATTTCAAAATTGGTTACAAATAAAATAGTTTCTATAATTAAAAATTCACTGATAAGTAATTTCTTCTCTTCCTGTCCCAATATAAATGCTAAAAATGGATTGATTCTATGTGGAAGGTAAAGGGAACTATATTATTCTACGCATTTGGATTTGTCTCTATGGATTTCCACTTGAATTTTAGGATGAATAATATCTCATGTGTATTTTCAATATGTTTGGTCACTACATAGTAATGACTAAAGTTACAAAGTAAAAAACCAAGTTAACCTTTACAATAATTTGTGTGAATGTTAAGGTGAACAATATCCTTCCAAAATCAATTACCCTCTAATAAAAAAATTTGAAGTACACTCAAAATATCATCTACGAAAATTCAAGGCTCTAAATTACTAAAATTATTCCCACTTTGTGTTTGAGAAACCAAGATCTACTTGTAAACTCAAAACAATCCAAAAATGAGAATATGAAAAATGATAAAATATCATAAGCAAGTGATGTATTTTAAAATTTACAAAGAACCATTTCTTATAAAGGCAAGGACGAAGAGGTGTGAAGGTACGATTCAAAATTTGACTACACCTCCAAGTATGAAATGATTGTAGGAATCTGTGGAAAACTGTTGAGACACTTGGTGAGTCTACATGAGGTGAGAAAAAGTATATATAACCTCCGAGTGAGCTTAATTGTAGTGTGAATAGCACCCTAATAAGTAGGATAAAAGCTAACTAGTTTGATAATATTATTTCACACTAACACTAACTCTTAAGCGATATGGAGTAAGATAAACACTAAAAAAAGGCATTCCAACAACAAGGGTTGATAAGGTGCTCATACATAATAATGATCTCTCACAAGTGGAGACAAACGAGTAAACATAATGGGGAAAAACTCCTCTCCAAAAGAGTGGAAGATAACGATAAGACCTCTTGAAAATATGTCTCATTAATACAAGAATGTTATGATGCAAAATTATTGAAGCATGTCGGAGCTCTAATTTTTTTCCAAAAATGAACTAGTTTCTCCTAAAATAAATGAGCCTCTAAAAAATTTAGATCAAGATAAGATATACGAAAACTAAAAAATTGAATATATAGAGCACTACTCAACCATGAATAGATAGATAACACAAAGACAATCAAAATCTATGAAGTTGAAGACACAAATAGTACTATGATAAATTGGAGTAAAATTTAAAAAATGTAATGATTGACCTATAGTACACTAGTCAGATATGTATCACAATGCTCTACATAAATACTAGAATATCATGTCAAAATATGATCTAATTAAATAATCCCCCCATTGGAGAGATAAAATAGTAGGTCTACATTACCTCCCAAAAATAGAAATTTTATTCACTTCTCCATTGAAACTAAGGAATCATTTGCATAACACTATGGTAATTCCCCCTAATACTGATGAGGAAGATTTATTAGTATATCAATTGAGATTGAGCACAAAATTGTGCACAATAATGTAGATCCATTATTAAGTCCAAAAAGAGGTATAAGAAATTAAATAAAGGTGTGCATCAAGTCACACACACATGAGGAGAGAATCAAAAGGATCCATTGTTATGATAAAAAATCAAGGCACTTCAAAAACCCCCATTACACTTTATAATTTAGTGTATGTACAAAATTTTCTCCATAAGGAACACACATTTTATGATACTTTATTGCTTATCAATTGTGCTTGATTCATTTTATGGTAGTTTGCATATTGCATTTATTATTTGATAATTAATACATCATACTATAAAAAAATCGTACCACTAGATAGATGATCAAAATTTATGCACAATGAAAATAAATCACTCAAAAAGGTGTATGCATGTCCATTAATGAGGCTCTTAAAGATGAGAAATAAGTCAAAATAGTATAATGGTAAAGGGGTAAACTTGGGGATGAAAAATGATCACATCATATTGACACCAACTAATGAAATATTCTTAAAACTACAAAGTAAATTATTTGATTCCTAGAGGTATACAAGTGATGGAAAAAGTAATATTTTAATGATTAAAAAATTAATGAAAAGGGTGATCCCACAAAGCTAGTTTACAATTTCTCGGAGATTCTATTTTTTTGTTGAAATCACATATTTTTAGAAAATATAATGATTTCAACCTTAAAAATTTCCATTTAAAGTATTCCAATTGAAGAGGGTTTGAACAAACTACCTTGTATCAAAACCCCTTGGACATAACCCCACTAGTTTTAAACCAATGGAGTCTCCTTTACACCTATCAAAATGTTGATAAGAAACCACTTTTGATTTACCTTTTGGGGGATCAAATGAATTCATTTAAAATTCATTTTTTGTAAGTATGTAGTCCTTATTATAAGGTTCCCAAAAAGCATAATTTAAAATAAATTGAATTTTATTATTATATTTATTTTTTTATTTCTTGTGAAAGTAGGTTTTTCACTGAAAATTGAGCTCTTTATTCTGCATATGTGGAAAAAAAGAAGATTATCAAAAAGGAATTGAAGAATATGAGTGCACTAAATATTGAAGTCCTTGATCCAATCAAAGAAAAATGAATTTTATACATACAAAAAAAGTTGTGTTATACGATCCACCTATGTTTGAATTTGTAATTGGTTTGACTTCAAAACTTGATTAAGGGAAAATATTCAAGAAAACACTATGAAAGCAATTGGAAGAACTAGATATTTTAGTTAGAAATCTAAATTCAAAAAAAAAAAAATTTTATCCTTCATGGAATAAAGGTTATGTGCTATATAGTGAGCGTCACTCCTTAAAAATGGTGTTTACTGAAAGAAACTAGTTTTTGAAGGAGATGGAAAAGGAAGTGCAATATAATTCAATTTTTTTTGGAAAAATAACATTTAGAATCTATAGACAAAATTTCAAAAATCACTAGTTTGCATCAACTGCAAATTTCTCATGGTTTAGTTGCTATAGGTGCCTGAAAGTGAAGATTTAGCTAGAAAAAATCAGTTCATTGTCTAGTTTGGGCAAAGATTGTAAACCATTATTGTGGGATCACTCAGAAATAAAAGTATAAATAAAATGTCTACATAGAGGCCAAGAGAGCATGTAGATCAAGAGATTGATGTACACTATTATGCTAATGCATGAATAAATACTAGATAGTATAGTCATATAAATTCATACATAATGTATAGATTTTTGTATGACCCACCATAGATGGGTCCCAAAAAACTAAAAAAAAAATTATTTAAGTACCCAAGTATTATATATCAAAATTCATCTCTTGTCCTTCCTAACTCTAATCGTGATGTTTATTTTATTCAAGAATGCACCAATTTTAAGTTTATTCTAAAGACCCTCACTGATTCAAGAGAGAAAGGGATTGGATTTACAATATTTCTCTCATTCGATGTTGAAGTAGCCACAACTTTCTTTCAAACTTAAAAAAATCCATAAATGATAATATGTAAAATAAGGAAATATTATAAGCATGTGATGCTTTTTCCATTGTAAAACGGGTCCTTGCTTATAAAGGTAAGGATGAAGAGGTAAGTTGTTAGGATTCGTACTCTAACTATCCATCCAAGCATTAAACAAGTGTAGGATTCAATGTAAAAGTGTTGAGACACTTGGTGATTCTATATGAGGTGAGCCATAAGTCTAGATAGCCTCTATGTAAGCATAAGTGCATTGTACATAGTACTTTACTAAGTAGGCTAAAACCTAACTTCTTTTATAATACATCTTTTCACAATAACACTTTTGCCACATGGTGAATAGATGCCCAATTCAAAAGGTAAAACCAAATGATACTAAGAAAAAGCCCTATCCTTGCTTCCAAATCATTGTAGTGATAGGATGATCTTAATTCACAACAAATGATAGATGTGAATTTAATTATTTTATAGTAAGCATAAAGTAGGGGGTTTGAAATACCCCATTCAAACAAGTTGCTATTCATGTCCATCAGTCATAGATTCCAAAATATCTATTAATGAATTGTTTGCAATAAACTTGAAACAATATATTTTGAGGGATAATTTTGATCCCAAGAGAAAGAGGAATAACCTTTATGCATCACTATAGTTGCACCACAAGCCAAATATTAAAGATATTTGGGATGACTTGCAAGATTGTTTTAAGGTGTAGAAGACGAGTTATAATAGGTTGACAATTTGTGAAATGAGGGATTTCAAAAGACGAGAAGATATACTACAAGGATTTTCTGACGATGGTGATAAATCAGATCTCCTATATGATAGATAGAGTATTGCTACCAATAAATTAGATGAAATTAATTTGATGGAGAAAGAAAATTGTTCAATTGATGGGGTGTCGACAGGGATAGTGGATAGGAGTATCTCATGGGTAGAGCTATGAATTAAAAATTATCAAGGGAAAGGGGTATTTTATAGGAAAAAGAAAGGATTCAACAATAGGAAGTTCTTCCTCGTCAGACCAAAAAGAATAGAAAATGTTAAAGAAGACACCACCTCAAACAATCAAGAAAGAGGAACCTTCAATGCAAGAAATGGTAGAGGCATTTCATAAATCCTCGACTACATATATGGTTGCTCTTTTTTATCATCAATTATAATAAAGTAATTAATAATGATTGCAAATTATCATATTAGTTTGAAAGAGCTAAAAACCATATATATCCTTTTTATTTATCAAATCATATTTAACGTAAGATTAGTTTCAAAAAATAAAAGTAAAAGCGGTAAAAAAATTATTGAAAGAAAGAAGTAAACAATACAAAGAGATCAATGATC